>JAVTVY010053393.1:0-261527 GCA_036873755.1 Hanleya hanleyi
ATGGGCCTATATACAGACCTCGTTGACTTTTCCCAAAAATTTCACCGATTCGCTCCGGGACCCCTCCCATTGTCATTTTCTCGGCGAGACGAGAAAAACGAGACCCCACAACCCATAGTAAAGCCCACAAAAAAAATTGACCATCCCCATACCCCATACAGGCATTTTCCCTTATATTGTATAATACAGACCCCTATTGTAGGGGTAAAGTCCGTGTTCTGCTTTTTATAGTTTCGGAAAAAAATCCTAATTTTACATGCACCCACCCCATTGACTTGACAGGCAGGCCCCGATAAGCCCGGGGACCGATATTAGCCCTTTTGGCTAGAGTTGATAGGGGTTTCCCCCTATTTTAGGGGTAAAGTCCGTATTCCGCTTTTTATAGTTTCGGGAAAAAATCCTAATTTTACACGCACCCACCCCATTGACTTGATAGGCAGGTCCCAATAAGCCCGGGGCACGATATTAGCCCTCTTGGCTAGGGTTGATAGGGGTTTCCCCATATTTTAAGGATAAAGTCCGTGTTCCGCTTTTTATAGTTTCGGGAAAAAATCCTAATTTTACATGCACCCACCCATGACTGGATGCCCCTTCACGAATGCTTCACTTTGATACCTCACTCGACCCAATCGGGCCATGCAGCGTATTTGAAATCTGGGGACTACTTTTTCTCCGCGGAAGCTTTTTCCCGCGACCGCATCACCGCCAGACCGCATCACCGCGGAAGAATACATGCCCAGGGGCCCTTTGCCGGAACTATAGTCACCCTGAGTTACCTCCCCCTAGATTGGAACTCTTCTGTGCTGGAGGTAGTTTTTAGTCTCTTGAACTGGTGGCGCCCCCTGTCTGCTCTCCTCCACGTACCCTCCACAAAAGAGTTATCTTCCCCGGCAAAATGATAACGGATCCGTGCTTTACCTACTACTGCTGTCGTTTAGATCTTTGTACATGTCTAGCTTCCTTAATTGGACGTAATAAGCTTTTTTGTGTTTCTTCTGTTGATTTGTTTTACACTTTAGCCAATCTTTTTCAGCCGCACATACATTATTCCATAATTCTGTCATGTAAGTATTCCACCATGGGTTTTTTTGTTTACGTTTTTTATTCCTTAATCCTGACGTTATATGCACAACCTTTGATGGTAACTTAGCGTCCATTTCCTGCTTCAAAATGTCACAAAAATCAGCATAAACATTGTCAATGTCGTTTTGATTGCGTTCACTTGATTCAAGTTCTAATATAATCGATTCTAGAGCTGTAACCGTGTCAGCATCAGATACAAATCCTCCCGGAATACTAGACACATCGTAGCGAATAAATTTAGACTTATGTACATTATTAACTAATTGACCAGTGACATTCACCTTTATGTTCCAGGTAATAACAGAATGATCCGAGATATATACCGTGGGTCATATTGACCGACCTGTGTACAAACACTGAACAGATGTGATGCGCGTATTACTTGAAAATTCTCGAAAAATTCTAGACATTCGTAAGGTACGAGACAATAGTCTACAACAGACGTACCACGACTAGCAATCTGATTAAAACTCAGACTTAATAAACCGCTCCTCTTTCGGACATGTCGCTAAATTAAGCGACATGTCCGAAAGAGGAGCGGTTTATTAAGTCTGAGTTTTAATCAGATTGCACGACTAGAAACATAGGTGAAATCATTAAAAGAACAATTTCGCCCATTTAAAATACAGAAATTACTATTAATTAAAAATTCATTCAAACATTTTCCGTAAGTATTTACTACATAATCAATCACATCACGTGGTGGTAGACTATCTATTCCACTGACATAGTCTTCCAGGTCTCCGCACCGGCTATTTAAATCACCACATATCACCGTCACACCTTGTTCTTGAAATTCGTAAACATGTGACAGTACCGTGTCGAGGAAATCATTAGCATGACAGAGTCTTGGTGAGTTCTCTGGCGGTAGATAACATACACAGAAAAACAGTTTAGCACCAGAGCATTTGTCAGTCAAGGAAATCCACAGAATACCGTCGTGTGCTTTATTTATTATATTCACATTGTACAACTTTAAAAGTTCAGACTTCACCAGAAAACCGACTCCACCGGAGCCACACTTTGCTTTCTTATGTAAATTAGTTCTATTGTGTTCGAACCATTCGTAACCCTGTATATGTAGTTCTTTATTATCACACAAATGCGTTTCAGCAATGCCGATGATGTCAAGATCCAAATACTGAATACAGTCCAGCCTAATTCTGTAGTTGTCGGTTTCAGTGTCTTGTGTCCATCCATTCACGTTCCAAAACCCGCATAATACCTATCGGCTGCTGGCTCGAGAGTTGTTACGTCTATTACCATCACTCTGATTGGTTCTCGTATTTCGTCCACGGCGCCGTTGTGTTTGCCAGTCATTGCTGTCATCAATATTTCGTCTGTTTGGCGAGCGGTCATGGTTCGCTGGTATGTCATTAGCATATCTTAAACCAGTGCGATTGTTGCCATCCCGGTCACCCTTCAGCGTTAATTGGTTCCTTCCCACTTTGTTCAAAATCGTTCGCAAGTTCGATATATTTCGCCTTTCCGATATCGACCATTCTTGTGAAATAAAAACATCTTTGAAATTTCTACTTTCCTTTAGATCTTTTTTACGTTTCAAAATGTTTTCTCTATCTTCTGGGGTTTTACACCTTACTATGACGACCCCCGGTTTGCCCTCTCTTCTGGATCTTTTCCTTTCTGCACTCTCTATTTTGACTCTGGTTAATTTCAATCCGTCTTTAATTATTCCATTAATTTTATTCGAGATGTTTTCGCTGGCCGTTTCTGGAACAATGATGAAAACCAGGTTGGGACAAACATCATTCCTACTGGATACGTTGGCCCAGATTATGGACTTTGTCATTACATTGTAAATTCACTTTTTACTTCATTAATCTCAGATTTCATTTGTCCCACTACTTTCTCAGTTATTTTCTTTTCTAGCGATTCCATTTTCTCATCAAAGGATAATTTCAGATTACTTATTGCCTCAAGAATAACTTCTGTTTGTGCATCCAGCTTTAGCTTTTTCTGAGGACTTACCGAACCGCGGACTTGCAGTGGTCGCTTTCCGTTGGAATTCATCTCAGGGTCGTCAATTTGTTTGCAGTGAACGTCCGCCATGACCAGCTGCACGAAATTCTGACTGTCTTGGCCTAGTACAGATTCCAGGATTTCGTCTCGATTCATTTCGATAAACACTCAATAATGAAAATACACACACACCAGGAGGGGATGATAACCAGGTAGATATGAAGCCCGTAAATAATCCAAATTGTCAGTGTCAATTCGTCGCCGATAAATCAGCAGCAACAACAACGATACTGGGTAAAGAACACAATGAAACGGGAGCTCCGTATAGACACGTCTGCTTCGTTCGACGACCGCCAACGATTCCCTCAGATGTTAACGTGCCGAAAACGACTGGAACTCGACGAGCTGCCCTTACGAAAAGGAAGTATGACAGCATTAGAGTAGAAGTACAGCTGCAGTAGAAGCTTGAATTATGATGGCAGTATGACCGCAGTATACACTTCCACTATACTGCCTTGAAATAGCTTTTTCTGAAGAAGATACTCACATGTTAGACTGAAGTTGTGAGTTGTGGCAGGGTTGCAGAATTATAGTGGCAGTATATTGGCAGTATGCTGACATTATGTTAATTAAGCTGCTGTAACCCTTCCCTGAAGTATAGAGGCAGTGTTATGGCAGAGGGCTGGCAGCATAGACAGAAGTATATGGCCAGTATGGTAGCAGTATAGTAGAAGTATAGTGGAAGTATGACTGCAGTATGCTGACATTATGTTAATTAAGCTGCTGTAACCCTTCCCTGAAGTATAGAGGCAGTCTTATAGCAGGGGGCTGGCAGCATAGACAGAAGTATATGGCCAGTATGGTAGCAGTATAGTGGAAGTATGACTGCATCATAGTGGCGGTAGACAGGCTGAAGTATAACAGCAGTATAAGATTGCCCTGTATACCAAGTGTGGTCTAAATAAAAATGGTATATACAAGCATCCTCTTTCAGGCAAAATTTACACATTCATGTATCATACACACATGAATGGTTGATATTACTACATTATAACATGGACATATGATGTATTATAACATGGTAGGCCTAAACATGTTTTGGGGTATAATTAAACTGATTGCCCTGGCTGAAACCGCCCCCTGTATTCTCACCATGATAAATTTTATATCAGACATGCCATAATGTTGGCCTCAGTATGTTTGAAAAATATGCAGTATTGGAAAAATATGGGGAATGGAATGAAAGGGAAATTCTTTCCATTGGCATCTAATATATTAATGCTACTTACATGCATCAGTTCATGAACAAGGCTGTACAGAGAAAAGAGTACTGCGAAGATCTGCTCTCCATGTGCCATACACAGCAACTGTGTGCTCACTGGAGGGAAATTCAGTTGACCTATTTTTCAAATTAATGAGGAATTCCTATCCCAGCATTCCTCTCACTGAAGTATAGCAGCAGTATAGTTTCAAGTTGAAGGCCTTTTTTGGTAAGGACAAGTTGTAGAAGTATAACAGCAGTGTACACAGGAAACAGCTAAACTTGTAGCAGTATAACAGCAGTATAGAATTTACATTTTTGTGATCAAGTTGTAGAAGTATGACCGCAGTATACACAGCAAAAGTGTAAGTGCCAGAAGTATAGTGGCAGTATAGAGAAAAAAGCTGGAATTGCACAGAGTTTCAGAAGTATGGCCGCAGTAGAGGGGAGGTCTGTGGAAGTATAGTGGCAGTGTACACTGCCATAGAAGTATATACTGCTCTTCCGTAAGGGCATGGTTTCACACCTTAAAGGCCTGTTTATACTGAGCGCGAACGCGACCGCGACCGCGACCTCGACCGCGACCACTGCTACTTTCCGCGCGAACCATCGTTCGTACTGAAAGCGGCGATACGCAGATGAAACTGGCGCATTTACGATTTGACCATGTCCGGCTACACATCGTCAGACAGCGACGTCATATGTATGCCTTTTGACCTCGCACTCTGATTGGGTAATGCCAATCGTTCGCGCGAACTGTTCCTAAAAATTCGCTCTGGAGGTTCCTAAAAATTCGCTCTGGAGGCAATGTCCACGGATTTCCGCGCGAACTAAAATTCGCCCGCGTTCGCGTTCGCCGTTAGTATAAACGACTGCACTCAAGTAGCAGTACATCAATCAAATGCGATCGCCGCGTTCGCGGTCGAGGTCGCGGTCGCGGTCGCGTTCGCGCTCAGTATAAACAGGCCTTTACGGTCGCCGCTCGACGGGCTGTCTGAGTAAATTGTCAATGCGTCATGAATAGATGTCACAGCCCTTTTGTTCATAAATATCTTCTTCAATTCACACTGATCACATGAAGTAATTGATTTTTGACAGTGCGATCCGAACCATTTTGTGTCAGCATTATTCGGTTACTAATTTACTAAGCGAATATCCGGAAATAGAAAATTACTCCTTCAGATGTTAGAGAACTCGGCAAAATGTGTTAGAAGGATAACTATAATCTGAGTACGTTGGGTCCACAAATAAATAACCACAAAAGATTTGATTATAATTTACGCCATTTACATACTTTCTATAGTTCAAGAACGTTTTACCTCAGCTGGCAGTGTTAGTTCTGTAGTTGTTTATGCTCCTTCTGGGAAAACTTTGTCGTGCGCAGTACACTTCTGGGCACCTCGTGTAGTATATGGACAGTATATTGTCTGGGGATGTATTGAAACACTATCCTGGAGTTTGTTCTGAGGATATTCTGTCGGTTTTTATTGTAGTTTATTTCCGGCGGCGCAGCGCCGCCGGATATCTGAATTCAGTAAACATGGGAGCGGCCATCTTGATATTGGACGAGTAACAGATCTTTTCTCGAGCCATATACTTCACAGATGTGCCGTGAAGTGATCCAACTAGTTTCATATCGTAAAACGACAGGATTGTATCACCCGTTCCTGGTTAACATATTAATATGAATAAATGTCCTTTAGTACTATTTTATTATGGCTGAAAGACTAAATCGATGACCATACGTGATCAAGTTATTCACCTGTACGTCTGCAGCAAAATGTTTGAGATTGAACTGCGAGTTACTAAAAAGTCGAAACAGTAAAACACGCGGATCGGATTGATGTGTAGAGAAAGTCGATCTAGGCTTAATTTACAATGACACACATCAATAAAAAACTAGTGGTTTGATGATGGGTCCCATATAATGCCACAGCGCGAACTCTTACATCAGGCTATATGACGTGACTTAATACGTCAACCAGAGACCATTACTTTCAAAGTCCTAGTTGGACATGCGGTTCATGTGCACACTTTGCCAGCAAGCACTTAACTTCCGGCTAACCCCACACTTTCGAGATGGGTCCTTGCGCGAACTACATAGTCAAGCCTTTAATGAAAACAAACAAATCGACGTTTTTTTAACCATAATGGTGCATCGTGACTTGTATTCACCAGTTGCACACGTAATCGGCATGCAATACGCAGATTATAAGCTACAAACGTTTCCGCCGGCATTGATGCATCTGCATCAATAAGTTTTCTTGTCATGGTATAGCCATTCGTAAGACCGACCGACCGAAAATGAAATGATATACCGGTATAAATTTTAACAATCAGGGCCTTCGAAAATTTGGTGAATATATATTTTACATAATTAGATACAAGGAAAATGGGAAAACAGGGAATACGACCGGAAACCGGATAGTTAGATAATATTTTATATAATCCGTTGGGCCACGCGTTTTTGGCAAATCGTACAATTGAGGCGACCAGGGGATTTTCTGATTAGGCTAGGCAATTATCTATGTAATACACAGCCGATCAAATGCTTAATCGGCAGTCAGCGGGGGCGCCATAATCCGTTTAATTTTCACACTTATGTAAGTAATCAATACAGGGACCTCAGAAAAATAGATTCAAACATAAAATTACACTATTTAGAATTGGAATTTCAAATTGATTTTTTCAGCAGAAGGAAGGTCTAATGTGGAATATTGAAACTGGGAAATAAAAAAATGACCGTTTTCTTCAGTCAGGAGGGCTCCTTATCCTTAAGGCATGCATTCCTGCTGGACCACCATGCGCTCTGGCGCTAGTGGATACGTATTATGCGTGGGTCCTGTGGGTACTCGAGGTCAACCTGCATGATGAAGCCCATTCCGCGTCTACCGTGAAAGATGCAACCTTTCTCTCGAGATTCTCACAGTCTTCTACCCAATCCATAGCGTAAGTAGGCAGCAGCTGGCTCATGGCCCATCTTTTGTTGATTGTTTGCATCGAGATAGATTTGTGAGTGTAGGGCTTGGTGGTATCATACTCTCTGACCTTTCTGTTGTTGGCCGTGCAATTTCGTTTGGAGACCATCAGGATCTCTCTCCGGAGTCCTTTCTCGACGGAAAGATGCATGTCGTAATCTGTCAGCAGCTCGAGCTCTACTCTCGTTTTCTTGTCTTCTTCAGCAATGCACCCCAGGACAGTCCAGAACTAATGCGCTGGGTGTAGACCATACTGTTTCAGGCAGGTCTTCCTGCCTGGAAGACGAGTTGTCAGTTGTTAATATACGAGTTGTCAGAGCATTTCCATCATAGCTCTCTAGATTTGTATCTAATACCGCTTATGCCGGTGCTAGGGGCCGTGTAGTCATGTCATCGAAGTTGCCACATGAACAGGTACAATAAAAGCGTACCTGAGATACAACACATATCACTAATCGTTAGATTCTTGGTATGTGCTTTAGAATAGGTTAACAAGAAGAGTATACTGTGAAGTCATGTGGCTTTGTTAGTATGTCGGCACCTCTCCCACTTCTCTTATATGCGTCGTAACTTGTTCCTGAAGTTTTCGAAGGCGTCAGCCAGAAGAAGCACGTCTGTGCGAAGATAGAGGTCGTACTAGTTATCCATATTTTGACATTAGAATGTGTCCCAGACGTTCTGGGCGTGCTGATAATCATCCACTGTAATGTGTTCATCCGATAGCTTGCTGTAGAAGGCCTCTTGAGGTGGCAGCCTCTCGTTGAAGCGCCCCAGTCATCCATATGCTCATAGGGGCAGACGCCCTTCCTCAACAACAGCTGTCGTCTGCTCCTGTCTGACTCATATCTTGCTGTTATCTGAAATACAAGCGTCTAGTCCGTCATTCATAATTCAGCCGTCGTCCATTAAAGAATATCCGCGTCCATAATCCAAAGACCTATTTCATATCCATATAACAGTATTAGCATCAAATTCAAAAAGACAATCATAGTATACAAAGACATAGGCTAGTTTCCTGCAAGAGAGAAGCGGTCAACAGTTTTCAATGATGCCGACAAGACATCATGATGTTCCAAAAATATAAAATCCGTCTCGCTGATCAGTATTCTTAATCCATAATAATCGTTCTAAAGTCGTATCTAGAGAATGATGTATCTCAGTCACGCTTTGATTGTGACTGTTCATATGAGCACCATGAGGATCTTGAAGTACATGGATTCATACGGCCCCTAGCCCCGCGTTAAGCGGAATTAGACACAAGTTACGAAACGTAACGCCATAGATCTTGCACGCTACGTTCGTATTTTGCTATCAGCATGCGATATGTATCGCCAAATTTGAGAAACTTTGAGTGGAGGCGCTGGGTGGAATAGCCCTGTTTTATAAGTTTCTGCAACAATGTTTTGTGACGTTGATTGAAATCGTCACATTTAACACAGGATCTAGCAAATGCTACTAGTCGAGGTATGTATACGCCATATGCAGGTCCCACTGGAATATTACTATCCAGAAAGGGATAGTTTACGATGTCGAAATTCTAATCTCTTTTGTCATAAAGTCGACGAGAGAGAATGCCCGCTTATTAGCAGCGACTAGCCGGTCAAGCGAGACCAGTAGGAAATAAGCGCTGTCGATAAACCGCAGCTGGTGTAGAGAGATGAAGATATATTCCTTCATGTTGTTGGGGCTGCAGGAGATCCTGCACCCAATCTTTGAGATGGCCTGCATAAGGAGGTGGGAGTCCTATCCCCGGAAGTTCTGGAAGACCACAGGTATACTTGTGGTTTTAAGCATTATGGGCTGCCCTTCTGTATTTCCCAGTGATGTGGTAGTGATCTCAGATGCTGTCCCCCTCCAAGACTTTGTTGCACTCATAGATTTTCATGGCTTTGTGCTTAGCCAGAATTGCTTTAATTTTTGCTTCCTCATTCCTCCAGGAGACGTTCTGCAGCATCAGGTTCTCTGTAGACTATAGGTGGGTCCGCGTGACCACCGCACCGCTTCACAATGTAGCCGAAGTCACATGCTTCACGCCGCTGCGTTTTCTGGGTGTTGTTCTTTACCGCATCGAGCTCTGGTTCGGCAATCTGGGTGGTGAGGGTCTCGAAGTTAGCATAGATGATGTAGGAGCTGGGAGTTATTTCTGCAATCTCAACTCTCACAGCGGTTTATCCGGTGCCTTGACACTCGGGCTTGTGAGCCTCAGGCATGTCTTCGCTAAAGTATCCGTGAAGGCACCTCTCGCAGAACTGATTTCTCTCCCGGTGGGAACTCTGGTCATAGAGCAGGCGGTTCAGATCTTCGACCCAGGTGTGGTGGAATTTGCCAGCCTTCTCGATCAAGAGTAGGTTAATCCGTGGGATGTCTTCATGATGCTTGCTGAGCCTTCATCCCAACCAAAGACGTTGATGGCTAGGTTGTTTTGCCCCTCAGCTCTATTAATTTGTGAGATATGCGTTGGAGTATCGATCTCTCTGTGAAATGAGACCATCCTCTGTGGAATATTTGCTGCGCCTGTATGCATGTTTTCCATGGGCCACTGGGATCAAAGCAGATCGAAGGGCCCCCGGAGACAGCTGTCTTTATTTTCTACACTGACCACAGCCTCTTTTTGGCTAAGTGTGGCAGGTATTGGGATGTAGAAGCCACCTCGTAATGGTTGGTAGCGAGCAATATCTAGCCATAGAAGCTCCTCTCGGTCAATCAGCCATCCAGATCATATTTGTGTCCACATTTCAAGGGTCTCTTGGATCTGTGAGGAAGTCTTGTTCAGTGCCCTATCAATCTCGTGGGACTTCAAGACAGCCAGTCCGGTAGCCAAATCGCAAAAAGGGGTCTAAATAAGGTTTTCGTAGCACCCCCCGCGTAGATTTAGTTTGACCACTGTTTATGAACGAGTATCATCTGCTGGTGAGTTCTAGACCTGATGTAGGCATCTACGGTGGTGCCTAAGGTCACAGCATGCATTTCTTTACCGCTGTCTGAACAAGACAAAATTAACTCTAAGATGGGGGTAGGGGTATTTATGAACGTTTATCTTTTTTATTCTTGCACTAAACTTTCTGTAACTTCCCATACCTGACCTCTGAATAATGTTCTATTAGATAACGTAATCCAAGTTATGCCTTTTACGTTTTTTACGTCATGATGACGTCATAACTTGGAGGGTACATTTTTTTTCGACCTTTTTTAGAAATGAGACACGATTTTTTGTTTTGCAGTTGCAGAAACTCTTTTTGCATTCTGCCTGATTTGTATTTGTGAAAGATAATCCTCTCTTCGTTAATTCTAGACCTGGTGTAACCATCTAATATGCACTTCAGGGATGCAGCATAAACATGTTTAACGACACCAGAGCATGAGAAATATGAAGCCGAAATAGGGGCAGGGGTGATTACCTTCTAATATTTTATTTCTCCCCTATTCTAACGCAATGAAATTTAACACATATTGAGACTGTGTACGGATCATTCAGATAAAGCAATCCGATTCCGATTATCTTCAATATTGGTGTCACTATGTCGTTATTATCATGCACCATGAAAGTATTTTTTTCTTGACCTTTTGTTGTAATTTTCCAACGGTGTACTTTTACCCTGTTAGCTTTTACTTGATGTGTATTCAAGACCGCGAATGCATGGCTTACTTGGAACGGGGTGTTGACGTCTACGGTAATGAGTAAGGTTGCATGATGCCTTCTCCCAATGCTCTCTGAGTAACACAAAAACAATCAAGGAATGGGGGTAGGGGTGATTATGCTTCGATATCTTCTTCACAGTTGGGTCAAGAGAGCTCAAGCTTTTAACACTTTGTGGTTGGATACTAGTTGAGCAAAACGAGGAATCAAATTTCCAATAAATCTGGAATGAAGTCTCTGTAATGTTTGTTTTGAACTCTCGTGTATATTCTTTATAGCATAGTCAGTGTTACAGGGATATATATCGTCGCTCTGAAATATTTGTATCTGATACCGCGCAAGTCAGGGTTAGGGGCCGTGTGGTCATGTCATTCAATATATCAAATGAACTGTCACAATACAAGCGGGGTTGGGTAATATGACTTCTTGTCACTACGCCGGCTTCGTTTCTCACCGCTCTCTTAATGTTACGTTTAATTATGGTACCGTATGTGTTTAATATGTTTCACACATGTTAAACTCTGCTCGACTTAGGTTAAGGATTATCAACTAGCTGCTAGTGGTCAATTCTTATCCAAGAATGGCTTTACATGAAGTTGCCGCTTGCATTTATTAATCTAGCTTGTGGTCAATTATTAACCAAGAATGGGTCTATATAAAGTTGGCGCTTGCATTTATCTCCATCAGTATCATGTCGAAATTATGGACATACAGAAAGAAGATGGATTCAACTTTTCTAATCTCGCCAATGTTTCGATATCTAATTAGAGAAAACCAGTTAATTTGCTAGATGAAATGAGTGAATGTTACATGAAATGAAAGGAATGGATTCAGGTCAGAAAGTATTGAGAGAAGACGAAAGGCAGATCCCATCAAACTATTTTCAAATATGATGCATGAAGTGAGACAAAATGCATTGAAGCAACAGAAATCCGTGCCCACCGAAAGTGTATAATCCAAAGACCTAATTCGTATAACATCCACATCACAGAAAAATGTGGATGGTCGAAATTGAAAATGTGTACCTCAGTTCATATAAATTAATTCGATAAATATATCTCATTCGAGAATGGATTCTTGTCAGTTTCTTTGGTTCCATTCTTGAAGCTAGATATACATTATGGGAACGTTCTATTACACCGTGATGCTTAATTGATATTGACAAACAAAAACAAACATTCCAATGCCTTCCTTTTGTAAAAAAGATAATTGAAAAAAAACGAAAAGAAAGATCCAATGTATATGAATTTGTCAATACAACAGTTATATCACTCGCAAGTGTCAGATCCTATATCAAGATTCAATAATCAGCCACAATCCATGAAGAAATTCCGCTTCAATAATCGCAAGACCTATTTCGTATGACAGTTAGCCTCAATTCCAATGTGTATGAAATAAATACAAGAAAAAGCAGTTTTCAATGATGTCAGCACGACATAATGATGTTCTATACATAAACTCGGAAATCACTGATCATTATTCTTTATCCAAATGAATTCCAAGTCGTGTCCAGAATATCAGCCACGCTATGAATGTGATGTTCATTTGAACACTATGTGCAATCACATGCTATCCAAACAACCCTCATTCTTAATAAATTAATATCCTATCAATGCTCCGCAACCGTACTTGTCGCTATATAGAATATTAAGTATTACAATTGAATTTGGTATTCTGAGCGCCCTTGCCATGGATATATAATAGCATTATGACATCATGGTCGCACTAGTCCACTTGCAGTCGGGGAGGGGAGATAGGGTCACAGTGTCCGTTTACCCTAATGTTTACACCAAAGGCCAGTCCATATATCTACCACGTATAATGGTGCCACAATGTCGGGACCGCGGAAACATGAAAAGACACCTCGCAGCGCGGCGTCTAAGTCAACTGAGCCAACCAAAAATTCTCTATCATAAATGTTCCCTTAAAAGCACTATGAAGTGTTCTCAGGATTGGTTGTCACTCGAGTTACTGCAAGCCTGTTAGATCCTTCAAGCGACATATCCAAATGGGGGAGCAGACAGGATTTAATTTTAATTAGATTGAACAGCCTCAGACGTTATAGCCAAAAACAGTTGCATTCTACGGCTGTGTTATCTTGCCGTCAGGTA
This sequence comes from Hanleya hanleyi, assembly GCA_036873755.1. Lineage (NCBI taxonomy): Eukaryota > Metazoa > Mollusca > Polyplacophora > Lepidopleurida > Hanleyidae > Hanleya > Hanleya hanleyi. The sequence goes on from JAVTVY010053393.1 coordinate 13,051, forward strand.
TTTGCGCATCCCACTTCTGTATTTTTGCAAATATCAGGCCAGTCTCGGCAAACTGAGATGTATATATATATATGTGTGATTAATTGGAGCGATACACAAGAGGTGGTACAAACCTTTACAGTGGCCGTGCTCACGGCCATGCGTGAGATCCCGTGCGTGAACTCACCCCGTCAGGCCCAGCTTCCGGTTCACTCTCAAGTTTCGGATCCTAATCTGGCTGCTATTCTTGCGGGAATGGAACAGCAGAGACAGGAAAGGAATTGAGAGAGGCTATATCCCTTCCAAGAGTCCCTACTGGCAGGAAGCCCGGGAGGATATGGAAGTGGATAGAGATCAGTACGATAGCTCAGAATACTACGAACCTACCAATATTGATCCGGATGCTCGCAAATATTATGAATTAATTTCGGGTATCTATGACTTAATCCCGAACGTACCGCTTCCAGTCCCACATGCGGGGGATTTTGAAACGGAGTCGGAGAAGTCAACTCGGGTTACGACACCGGTACAGACATTTCCGGCCTCGACTGCTATTCATTCTGTATGCGATTGTTCCACAGAACGTTAGCAGAACCCGCCACGCAGGAGGAACGGGCAGTCGGGCTACGACCTAGAGCTCGCTTCCGCCCTACAGGATCTTCTGGTCCGTTCCCAGTGCAGAAGCTGAACATTAGATTATACAATGTGCATGATTCGCCGATGAGCTTCCGGTCTGCCGAGGTAATGGAGATTTTCTGTATTTGTGTCCTCCATATACGAAATTACCTAACAACCCGGATGTTCCCTTTTCGAACGAGCAGGCTGCGACACTCGAGGAAATTGCCCGCCAAGGAGTAGCGATCACAAGCCATTCGGACTGGCTTCTTAAAGCCATTAAGGATGGGTAGTTTTCGGTGGGGGGCGCGAAAAGTCGAAAACAGTTACAGACGGGTATACACCTCGTTCTTGACTACCAGAAGATAGCTTCTGGAGCTGTTGAAGACTTGCTGGTACGCAATGCCTTCATGTCTTCTATGTCTAAGGAGAAAGGCTTACATTCCTTTACTACATGAATACACACCGTACGCTGTAAAGAGAAGCTTGTTAGAGACGTCAACAGCGTCCTCTTCATTGATGCTGTGGCCGAAGTCAGACCTGAAATGGCTCGTCTTGATCATGACAGGTCAGTGACGTCCGGTGCTTCTGCCAAGAGACCAGCGGCTTGCATGTCGGGTCCCAAAGCGAAGAATTCTAAGACTAATCCGCCTTCCGGTTCCAAGGCTAGTAAGGGTTCATCTGGACAACAGCATGACCAGACTCCCTCTTCTAACGACCCCACGTTTTCTAACTGGGGTAAAAAGAAGGGGAGAGCCAAGCAGCCAAATCAGGATAAGTGATGTTTCGGATCATACCGGCTGGCTTCCGGTATGGCGGGAACATCGATATGTCATGTTTCCGGTCCCGCCTCAACAGGATCTTCCGGTAGGGGGAAGACTTCAGTTGTTTTGGCGAAACTGGGCAATAATTAGGGCGGAATCGTGGGTCATTCGAACTCTCAGATACGGCTATCGCCTATCGTTCGACACGATCCCTCCGTTGGCTGCAACTTCCATTCCGTCTCGCATTCCTTTGCGAGCGGTACATCCATCAGCAATACAATCCTCTTTGGACAAGCTGATAGAGAAGGCGTCTGTTATAGAACTTCCGGTTTGCGACAAAACACCCGGATTCTATTCGCCGGCCTTTCTGGCCCTCAAGAAAGACACGTCCGTGATGCGCATGGTTATCAACCTCAAGCGACTCAACAAGGACTACCTTACTCCACCGCCACACTTCCGCGTGGAGTCCTTCCGGTCCATCCGGTCGGTACTCAAGCAAGGGGAATGACTGACTTCTCTGGATTTAAGGGATGCATACCTTCATATCCCGATACATCCAGAGGACAGGAAGTACTTAAGGTTCATGGTCCGCAAACGACGCTTCCAACTTCAAGTACTTCTGTTCGGCCTTTCAGCTTCCCCTTGGGTGTTCACGCGAGTGTTTACACCAGTGGCACTATTCCTGCACAGTCTAAGTATAATGTATCACTTTTATATCGACGACTCACTGCTAAGGAATGCCTGCAAAGAGCAGTTAATCCTAGACACGCAGTTTGTCTTAAGGATACTGACATCTCTGGGTTATCTCCCACACGAAGAGAAGTCAGAGCTGACTCCGTCTCAAGCTTAGCGCAATTTTCTGGGGGTGGACTCCGATACGCTACTAGCTCTCCGCAATTACAAAGCCAAACGGAAATCTTTTTCGGTCTGTGTTGGGACAACAACATATCAGTGTTGGCCAGACACATCCCGGGAGTTCTGAATGTCTTAGCGTACTCGCTTTCACGCTGGAATCAGATAATTCCCACAGAGTGGCAAATTCACCCAACCATTCTAAAACAGATAGCTCATGTCTGGAGATGCCACACATAGATATGTTCGCCACACGGCACAACAATCTAATGCCGCCGTTCATATCTCCGGTCCCGGATCCGTTGGCATACGCAGTGGACGCTCTATCGCAGGACTGGTCAGGCATGATAGCTTATGCATTCCCACCCCCAGCTATCCTTGCGATGGTATTCCGGAAGATCCACGAACACATGTGTGTCGTATATCTGATTGTCCCGTGGTGGCCAGCAAGGCCGTGGTTCCCGAACTTACTGGATCTTCTGGTAGGTGTACCGAGACGACTTCCGGCCTGGCACAACCTATTACGCCAGCCCGGGACGTCAGTATTCCACAGCCAGCCGGGACTGTTCCACTACCACGTGTGCAAGTGCTCAAGGGACACCTTGCTCAGGCGGGATTTTCTGCGGAAGTTGAGCACCGAATGATACAATCGATTCGACCGTGGGCAGTCTTTGATGTTTGGTGTGGTGAGAGGGATATCAATCCATCCAGAGCCACTATTCCTCAAGTAGCAGAGTTTATATTGTACCTGTTCCAGGATAGGAACCTGATACCCGCTACGGTAAGGTTACAGAGCAGCCATCGCTCAACCTATTGTTCTGGGAACTGTGATTAATCCTTCGACTGATTCGAATTTGATAGCGCTGATTAAATCGTTCAAAATTACGAATTTGTCAGTCACCCCGAAGTTGCCGAAGTGGGACTTGGCCCTTGTATTTCGTCAATTGGGGGAGGCATCTTGCGAGCCGATGGAGTCTATTGATCTCAAGATGATATCTTACAAAACCTCGTTTTTGTTGGCTCTTGCTTCTGCAGCTCGTGTGTCAGAGCTTTATGCGCTCGATAGAAGGAACGTCAGACACTCTAGGAACTGGAGCTACGTTATTCTCTCAACAGTTCCTGAGTTTGTGGCTAAGAATCAAGCTGTCTACGATACCATATATCGAGAGTTCTCAATTCCAGCCGTATCTGATTTCCTTTCGCCTGGTCTTGAATCTGTTGATATGTCCGGTTCGTACACTTGCGTGTTAACTGAATCGTACTAAGATCGTAGGGCGGGTGAGAGGCGTCTGTTTATCCCTTTCGATCCTAAAGCCACCCAAGAAATAAGCAAAAATACTATCTCAAGTTGGCTCAAAAATACGATTCGACCAGCGTACTACGGATAGACAAGCCGCGCTCGTAAACCTTTCTGGTCACGAGATTAGGGCACTAGCGGCATCATGGCCTTTGTGGACTAATAGATCGGTGACAGATGTAATGAGGGCGTGCTACTGGAGGTCAAATACGACGTTTGCCCGCCATCCTATCTGTTGCATTCTATGCATAGAGTGGAAGTGAGGTAAGTTTTAAGCGCAAATAAAATTTTACAAGTAAATTTCATGTTATTAAGCTAAAACTTACCTCACTTCCACTGATGCCCACCCGCCTTCCCCTCTGAGATACACTACTTCATTTGCGCACACTTCGCCATCCATAAGATGACTTGCGAATCGTGTGTCTCCATTATCGCGGAGCGATATCCGGTACTTTACCGGATTCTGTTCAGCCTTTATCCGGCGGAGAACAGACTGGAGAAATCTGATAAATTACAGGTTTTCATACCACTTCGGAAACAGATATTGCCTGGGCTTACAAAATATATAGGTATGAATAACTTTCGTATCACCCAAGAGGCGTTGTAGATCAATAATTTTGAACAAGTAGGGCAGCACATGACTCGAAAATGGCGGGTTACGTTGGGGTTACGTCGTTAGACTTTAGCTGATTGGCTGAGTCACGTGGTATTGATTTCAGGAAATTCCCTCTTGCAGTTGCCGAAGGTAGGCTGAGAATGGATACACACTATCCCAGGATGAGTCTTACCGCGTACAGGTATAGATGACCCAGATGGTTACAGGTTGACACTACTTGACCGTATAACTCGGTAGCACAATAAGGAAGTATGGGCGTGAGCATGCCCGTGACTAGCAGGGCGAGATCTGTGTTATTTTGAATTCTTCAGTGTGATTCCATTGTGGAACAAGGAATGCACAGAGTGGAAGTGAGGTAAAGTTTTAGCGTAATAACGTGAAATTTACTTGTAAAATTTTCAATTTAGCATCAAACGTGATTGACTTAATATGGGTAAAATGGATAGGCTAGGTGCATATATATATTTGCCAAAGGGTCGAAAAGTCGGAGGAAAAAGAAAAAGTGTTGAATATGGCACATTTTAACAGTCCAAAACAGTTATATTTTATTACTAATATCGTTCGAGTTTGAATAATATTAGTATTTCAAAGCAGTTATTATTTTCTATCCTTAAGCCGATTAATGATAAAAATGATAAAATATGACGAAACAATTTGTATTCCTTGGCCCCCGAAAATTGAAAAAAAAACCCAATTTACCGGTATCTGATCACTGCGCATGCGCAAGAATTTGGTATGAATTTATCCTCGCGAGCCAGTGTATCAATCGATAGGTTACGATCGATACACTGGCTTGGTTAGTTACTGATAGCAGTTCTGAATATAAACAGCGAGGGGTTTCCACTAAACCGAACCAATGAGTAAGCGCGATCATCAGGCCAATCCGCAGCGAGGTTTGAGTTTTGACTGGTTTGAATTTTATCGCCGGCCAGCTGACTACCTTTGAAATCGACATCGGGTGTCAAAGCGAAAATCAGAGGCTTCAGATACCGATGCGCCAAATCAAAACAACAACTGGGGATGAAATGTACGAGATTGTGTAATAGATGCAACCACTCGAGAACTCATCCGAATCACCAAACATCTGCAAGGATTTAGGGATTATCTGGAGTTGTGCAGATGGCCCCGCTAGGGATGGTTCCATTTTGCTCCGAATAGCATATTTTCAACTTTTGGGTCAGACATAAAAATGGAATGTTGCCGTATATTTTTCATACTTCTAACCTGAAATATTGGTGTGACAGCCATTGGGAAAACATGTTGTGGAACACTGTTTTCCGGTGTCACCGAATAAGGCATCTATAAGATCAGAAGGCTTCTATTTTATTTGTCTGTCTTAATTTTGTCGCTGTTGCCGTCTCCTCAAAATCAAAAAGATAAGATAAGATATAAGATAAGATAAGATAAGATAAGATAAGATAAGATAAGATAAGTACTTTATTTAGAGTCGATTTTTTATAACTACAACATTAGCTCACCGTGGAGCTATTATCACCGACTATGGATTAATAACAACTAAAGAGAACAAAACACTAATTAAAAGATTATACGGACAATGGACACGTAGTAACAACTAAAACCCTCAAAACACTGATTAAATGATTAAACGATATAACGACTATGTCTACCACACATAAATAAAAAAAAATAATAAATAAATAAATAAGTAAGCAAACATACAGATATAAAAATTACTACTGAATATTGGAACATTTAAATACCTTCGGATGGAAACAGTCTCTAAAATTGTCAAACGCACATTTAAAATATAAGAAAATAACATATTTTGGCATGCGAGACCATCATGATTTCACTAGCCTAATTATAACCAGGTATTGGCAACACCTTAGAATTAATCCATCATTCCGTTTTGCCCCGTAGTTCCATTTTGGCCCACCTTCCCCTATATTTCGTCTCCTTCTAGTTGCTTTGAAGTCAGATGGTAATCCGTGAATGTTTTGACTTAAGAGACGCCCTCATGTTGTTTCCTCTCGGACTTCAACCAGTTTGTCCTCCAGCTTGTTCTCCACATAATTTGATTGAAATTGTAGTTTAAGGGCCGCTTCCCATACGGATTTCGCGGCCCATCAACTCAATGTTTTATTTAACTTTCACGGTACATTTCTTCGTTAATTTACGATCTTTTGCAGCACTACATATTAAAATAAATAATTAAATAATAAATAACAATGAGAGAACAGAGGGAAATATAAATACAAGAAAAGAAGAGTCGCTATGTACAAGTTGGTAAGTCTGTTATTGGTTAGGTTATGCTGATAAATATGTGTTGTAATCGCGTGGATGATTCCTTTATCTTGGTACCCCTTCGTACACACAAAGCCGTCCAGCAAAAAACTGGGAGAACCAGGGCGTCTTCAGGATTTTTGGAGGTCGCCCTTCCCGTCGCGTTCTTATAATGTTAAGAGATACAACGCGACGCGACGTAGCCCTTCCCGTCGCGCGTCGCTTTAATCAACACGACGCGATGGGCGACGTCGCCCACGACGTCGCTAGCGACGTCGCCCTTTCCGTCGCCTTCCGGTATTTTAGGACAAAATCGAGCTGCGCATGCTTAAGGAGCAGCTATTGCGATGTGGGTCGTATATTCAAATCTCGTTTTAGTCGGGAGATTTATATTGATGTTATCAAAGATAGAGACCGTCGTAGGTCATTTGCAAGGTTTCGAACTAGCTCTCATGACCTTAATATCGAAAGGGGCAGGTATACCGGAGTTCCCATTGAACGCCGTCTTTGTCCATTGTGCAAATCTGATACGGAGGATGAATTCCACTTTTTGATTAAATGCCCTGGTTATAGCATATCTAGATGTCTATTATTTACAGATATATCACAGACATGTGCCAACTTTATCAGTATGCCAGATAGGGCAAAATTTGTATGGCTTCTCTCTGCCGAGGACATTAAGAGAAAGTACTTGATGAACAATGTATCTTATTGAATCCGGTGAACATGTTGAGATTTATTCTGTTTTGTTTTCTCCTGTACACATTAACCCATCAACGGGTAAAAAAGTACAATTAAAGGTTCTATTCTATTCTATTCTATTCTATGGTGAGGCCGCCATTTCATGAATGAGCTCTGCCACTATCGACGAAGAAAATGTCGGCGTAAATGAATAATGCTTATCCTGCATTATCGTATAGCTTTTAAACGGTGTTAAATATTAGTCCATGCTTGGTATGATACATGTTATGAAATTATCTCTCGGAAAGTCTGTAACTCGCTGTGTTGTACTGTACACATTATATTTTCGCTTCCAAAAGATATGCGCAACCCCCACATCCGTACACGCGTGGATGTGTGTGTGGCTTTTATGTGTGCTTTTATCTGTTTGTGTGTTTTCATTTTTCAGATATCCTTACAGTATACCTCCTTATGTTACTACATTGACCAGGGCGTTGAAAATATCCTTTTATTTACTGCTGTCCAACACTGTATACCGGTACTCAACCTGTCACGTCCCGACAGATTGTAGTAGATCTTTTAGCTTTCAATTTAGCAGAGAGAAATAGTCCTATAGCTCTCAAAAAGAAGAAGAAAAAAGAAAGAAATTATGATGGAATTGAAGTCATTTTACTGTGAGAATTATGTTCTCTCTATTCTTTCTAAAAATTGATTGAAGAATATTAGTTTTTCTGCACTCTTCGAATTATCCGGCATTTCCACGATCGTACTAGACGTTTGACGACAATTGAACTTCAAATTTAAGACGAGTTCTTGGAGTTCGGGTAAGTTGCTCTTAACTCATGGCCGTAGACAAGGGGGGCATGCCCCCCCCCCCAAATATTTGCAAGACAAACAAAAAATAGACGTGTTTGTGAAATACATATTCCCCACTGCGTGTTTGTCAGAGGGGAAAGTGGTCAAGCAGAGGAAACGAGGCATGTTTAAGCATACAGTTAATAGGGGAGTTCCGAATCGCCTTTTACATCTAGACTGCTGGCGCTCGTGTTGTTAAGAGTTGAGAGTGATTCTTGGCCTTATTTTCTACGAAAATCTGTCGTCGATAATTGCATGTATAAAATTCTCTAATCGAAATTGTAAATCAATGAGAAAATCATGTCCGTCTCAGTGCACCAGCGCGGGCAGTTGCGAATCACTTTGGTAAGAAGCGGATCACGCCATCTAGCGGTCGTTACAGCCGCTGAGAATATATATATATATATTTTTTGTAAAGCCTGAGTGGTCATCTATCACCAATATCCCAATAGGCGAAAAATGATGTATGACATGCCTGGACTTTGTTGGATTGCCATTACTGAGGCAGAAATTTTTCATAGACAACGACGGCCTGATCTGTCTGACCATGCCATATACGGAAATTATCCTCACTAATTAAATTAATTCTCTCAGGATTTCGATAGTTCGTTATTTGTTCACGGACGACACCATTCATTTAAGATTGAACCTGACGGACCTGGTTCAATAGAAACCTGTAGAAAATGTTTCACCATCTGACCTGATATACTGCATGGAATTCAGATTCAAATTTAAGAAAGTTACTGACAGCTGAAAGAATTCTACTCGCATATTCAAGATTACAATATATAAACTCTCTAAATGGACATCGGACATCTATTTAGCATCTATATTTGGACAAAAGAAAATAGAGGAAAGGACACACAGATATATTTTCCCAATTTTAATAATGAAATGTTTAATTTTGAAATCTTTGGTATGTGTGTGGTGGGGTGGGGGAAGGGGGGGGGGGGTAAAGACTATCCCGTTCTGTGACTTAAAATTATTCTAAAGCAATAACTTTGCCCAAGAGACATTTGTCCGTGTGCAGTCTTCAATGTCACAATTCGTAATCCGGAATTGACATCTCTAATGCCGCATTATGTTACAATGCTGGCGAGTTAAGCCTTATCGCAAATCATTAGATATTGTGTTTGACCATTAATATGATTCAGTCACTGAAACGAATACTGAAATTACCACTTAAAGCCATTTTATTTCTCGTAGATTCAACACTTAAAAAATCACACGCGTTTTTGTCCCAGCGTGAATTTACCATTACGTGGTACCGGAAGCATAACCATGCTGAATTGACCGAGAAACAAACAACGCAGGTCGGTTGTTCGACATTTATTTGGGTCCACAGAAACAGACGTTCCAATAAAAATAGAAAAGATTTACACAGATGCTTTATTGCAAGAAATATAAGGCGTTCATTGGGAAAGTGATCCACAAGTCACCGTGATTCGGAACCCACAAAACTACTGTATAAATTCCCTCCAAAATGTACAAAACACGTATTCCCTCCAAAACCAAAACCTGGATGAGTCGCTGAGCTAATTAGTTTGCACAACGTTTTTTTGTGTTGACCAAGTTTGAGGTTTAATAACCCTGGAAAGAAAATACCCTCACATAAAAGCAAGAAAAAAAAAAAAAATAACTGGTTACAACGTGTGCGTTTTAATGTTGAGTTTTATTCACTGGGAAAGGCCAAGAACGCATCTCCAGTCATCTGGGATCCTGGAGCTTCCGGGGCCTAGGCGGCCCCTGGACCCTCGCCTTATTGTGCTGTCATAGTATAGCTCCTCTCCCCCGCCCCAAATCTGAAAACTTGTCTACGTCCTTGTAACTGCAGGGGTTCTTTCCCCAATTTCAAGAAAAATTCAAATCTCGTTGATATACACTCTTAAAATAATTCATGGATTTTGTTCCAGGTTTTGTTCAGGCCATTTTACGACATTTGTGTTTCTAGGATGATTTTTTTTTTTTTTTTCTTGAAAATGAGGAAAGAATCTCTGCAGTTAAGAGCAACTTACTCGAACTCCACGTCTAGAACGACCGTGGAAATGTCGGACGATTTAAAGAGTGCAGAAGTACTAATATTCTTCAGTCAGTTCTTAGAAAGAGTAGAAAGAACAAAATAACTTTAATTCCATCATAATTGTCTTCTTTTTTTTCTTTTCGAGAGTTATAGGACTATCTCTCTCCGCTAAATTGAAAGCTTATACAAGGGCGTAGACAAGTTGTCAGGTTTGGGCGGGCTTGAGAGGGGGATAGTCTGGGAGGGGGGTATTCCCCCTCGCAGCTTAAGATTTTTTTGTTAAACTTGATGGTAAATTGGCACTCTCTGGGAGCATCTGAGTAGTATAACATTGTAACAACTGAACCTTGATTTATGCCAAAATATCTCATAACAATGACGATAACTGCAATGATATACAAGCTGAAATGATCATTCAGTCTCAGGTTTGCTCTATAATTCAAGTTAATCCTTAGACAATACTATCTGGCTGAGCACATGAGCTCTGGTTCATTAATCGGGTTGCTTTGCTATCTTTTTAACATAGGAAATATTTTTAATCGATGATTAACTGGGCTATTTTCGACCTGCAGTTGTCAGACTTATCAAAATGTTAGCTTAGTGGTCCTCTCTTGGAATAGTAACTTACCATATTTACACCAGTTATTAAACCATGACTTCGGGTCTACTGTCTGTCCCGGATAATATATCTCGGACGTTTTCGGCGATATTTCAGGGACAATTTATCGGACAACATTCAAACTTCACACAGTAGATAAAAAATGCTAAATTTATTCCAAAATATCAAGGAAATCCTTCCAGTAGTTCTCAATAAATCGCGAAAACAAAAATTAGTTGGGAGATTTGTGAGTTATATTTTTGACGTCATGACGTCAAGCTTGCATGTTATAACAATGGCAGATCAAAGTCAACGTGCCCCCAAAATAACATGGTAGGTATCGGTGATTTTCGTCCATTCTCAATAAATTTTAATGAAAGACAGGAATAAAATTCTCAACAAATTTTAATGAAAGGCAGGAATAAAATTCTCAACAAATTTTAATGAAAGACAGGAATAAAATTCTCAACAAATTTTAATGAAAGACAGGAATATAATTCTCAACAAATTTTAATGAAAGACAGGAATAATTTTTTTTAGTTTTTTAGTTTATAGACTGTGAAGTTTCAATGTTGTACGATAAATTGTCTCCGAAATATCGCCAAAAGCGTCTGAGATTTATTATCTGGGAAAGACAATAGGTTTATTTCTAAGGTTTCTATATGAAAAGTAGTTGAGAGTTTGTATATCTCTTGTTTGTGATTAAAAACACTGAACAAATACTGGGATCTCAACTGAAAAACAAGACAAGTTTATAGTGAAAAGGTTACGAAAAATTCTGCTCACCGGAAGTTTTGATATTTTTCGTCCAAATAGGCGGTATTTGATTGGATTTGGAGCACACTATTCCATTCTCGGAGACGATCGCACAAGATTGGAGCCCGAACTCGTCAATCTATGGCTTTGGTCACTGATCAATTGCAATCTTATTTTAGGCCTAATGGTATGCACTGGCGGTGATAAGTTTACTTCTCCTGTAATAATTGAATAAGATACGTGATCTTATATGCTATGTTAGCTTTCTTTTTCTTTCTTTCTTTCCTTTTTTCGTTTGGTTGGTTGTTTTTTTTCTTCTTTTTTTGCCGGCCGTTGTCTACGCCCTTGATTATAGATCTACACTACAATCTGTCGGGACGTGACAGGTTAAGTAACGGTATACAGTGTTGAACAGCAGTAAATAAAAGGATATTTTCAACGGCCTGGTGAATGTGGTCATATAAGGAGGTATACTGTAAGAACAACTGAAAAACACAAACACATAAAAGCACACAGAAAAGCCACACACACATACATGCGTAAATCCAATGGGAATAAAGAAATTCAAGACGATGTACGGATGTGGGGGTTGCGTATATTTTTTGGAAGCGAAGATATAATTTGTACAGTACAACACAGCGAGTTGCAGACTTTCCGAGAGATAACTTCATAACATGCATCATTCCAAGCATGGACTAATATTTAACACCATTTAAAAGCTATACGATAATGCAGGATAATCATTATTCATTTACGCTGACATTTTCTTCATCGATAGTGGCAGAGATCATTCATGAAATGACGGCCTCGCCATACGATCCACATCGCAATAGCTGCTCCCTAAGCATGCGCAGATCGATTTTGTCCTAAAATACCGGAAGGCGACGGGAAGGGCGACGTCGCGGGCGACGTCGTGAGCGACGTCGCGCTTAAACAGAGCGACGTCGCGTCGCGTTCTATCTCTTAACATTATAAGGACTGGTGACATGGTTGACGAAATGCCAAATGACGCACACGCTGACTGTCTCTCGTATTTATGGTGAATGACACTACCACAGCGTTAGGGTCAATAGGGCAAAAACCATGACGAGATCAACGAGCCGTCGGTGGTTCGGGCGTGAGCGCTCGTGGTCCATAGCCCGGGCATCAAGGATGGCTGTCATTGTCCAGTAGTGGTGTGTCGTTGAACGACACCACAACAGTGGTGTGTCATCGAGAACGCACACCCCTCCATCGAGTCCACTCTGTTGAGGACCGCTTCTGTGAACTCTTTTAGGATCTGGAGTCGCTCCTCGTTGTCGTCGCCATCTGCTAACATGGATCGAATCAATGCTCGGTAATCCGTGAGTAAATTAACCACGGTTGCATGCTGTAAAACGCGAGCCGCATAGGGATAGGTGTCCGTCATGGCTCTGCAACCGTAGGAATGGAGGTGTGGATCCAGAGCAGTGTGTTTTATACATCCTCTCACACATGCGCGCCTATACGTAGCTCTACGGGATACATGCATTCCATACAGGCGGTGGGAAACCTGGATGTTGAAAGTTCATGCATAATGTCCAAGGAAAAATTGGAACTCTTCTGTGTTCGGAGGTAGTTTTAGTGAAACACGAAGTGACGCAGAACCCGCACCACCAAACCTCAACCATGGACCCATATGGGGTTGAGTACCCCAAACACACGCTCATGTGTATATTTATATACTACGGCCAGACTGCGCATCCGCAGACTCTTGAACACAGACGAACCCTGAGTCCAGTCGGATGCTCCTTCACGAGAGCTTCAAAATAAGACCTCATACGACTCCATCGGACCCATAGTGGCCCATGTGGGCCCCACAATGTCTATTTCCATACCCTTTTCCCACAATTCCCTGTCTGCGCATGCGCAGAATGTTGAACACGGACGACAAACTAGTCCAGGCGGCTGCTCCCTCACATAGGCTTCACATGGATACCTCACTCGACTCCAGCGGGCCATCAGGGGCTCCCCTAGATCCCAAAACGTCTATTTCCATACACTTGGTCTACTGCGCATGCGCAGAATGACGTCAGTTCCACGTCTTGCTCACCCCGTCGGATGCTCCTTCACGACTGCTTAACATGGATACCTCATACGACTTCGTAGGACCCATAGTGGCCCATGTCGACACCAAAACGTCTATTTCCATACCCTTTTCCCACAATTCCCTGTCTGCGCTCCGCAGAATGTTGACAACGACCGAGACACTAGTCCAAGCAGATGCCCCCTCACATATGCTTCACATTGATACCTTACTCGACTCCATCGGACCACCAGGGGCTTACCTAGATCCCAAAACGTCTATTTCCATACACTTGGTCTACTGCGCATGCGCAGAATGACGCCAGTTCCACGTGTCACCCACCCCGTCGGATGCTCCTTCACGAATGCTTCACATGGATACCTCATACGACTCCATAGGACCACGAGGGGCTCCCCTAGAACCCAAAACGGCTATATCCATACCCTTTTTCCACAATTCCCTCTCTGCGCATGCGCAGAATGGCGACCACGACCGAGACACTAGTCCAAGCAGATGCCCCCTCACATAGGCTCCACATTGATACCTCATACAACTCCATCGGCCCACTAGGAGTTCCCATAGACCCCAAAACGTCTACTTCCATACCCTTGGTCTACTGCGCATGCACAGAATGCCCATATTTCAACCCCACACCCAGCCCATCGGATGCCCCCTCACATAGGTTTCACATTGATACCTCACTCGACCCCATCGGGCCAATAGTGGCTCCCCTAGATCCCAAAACGTCTATTTCCATACCCTTGGTGTACTGCGCATGCGCAGAATGCCGATATTCCAACCCCACACCCAGCCCATCAGATGCGCCTTCACAAATGCTTCACATTGATACCTCATACGACCTGCAGCGTATTTGAATTCTGGGGACTACTTTTTCTCCGCGGAAGCTTTTTTTCCGCGGCCGCATCACCGCCAGACATGACCGCATCACCACGGAGGGATTCGAGGTGACAGGTCATGTGACCAGAAGTGCCGGAACTATAGCGGCCTTGCGGCCCAGAGGACAAAGGCCGTGCATGGCCGCTCCCTATACTATAACATGGAAACAGCGCCCCCTATCGCAATCAAGAGTTACCTCTCCCTGCAAAATGTTACCTTTTTTAGCCATATACTACTACTAGTGTATATGCTAAATTTCGAAGGAATCCGACAAACCTTTTGGAAGTTATCGCCTGTGAAGAATTTGAACAGACATCCACAGACACAAAGAGAGCAAGAACCATTTTAACTGGAACGGACACGAAGAAGCGAAACTCAGTGGCGCCACCTTCAGGCAAATGTTACCGAAATCCAGTACGCAACCTCTCACAAGGAATGCGTATGCCGAATTTCGGAAGAATCCAAGAAAGCGTTTGGAAGTTATCGCTTGTAACTGACATCCACGGACACAAAGAAGCCAGATCCATTTTGACCCAGTGGCGCCACCTTCAGGCAGATGTTGCTGGAATGCGATACCGACTGGCGTCTTGTCGCAAGGAATGCATATGCCGAATTTCGGAAGAATCCAACAAAGCGTTAGGAAGTAATCATTCGAACAGACATGCGCGGACATCCACGGACATGCACGGACACATAGAAGCAAGAACCATTTTAAAGTCCCCCGGCCGCGTTGTGGCGGGGGACAACAAGTATGACAGCACAGAATTCGAAAATGGCGGGTTACGTTGAGGTTACGTCGGTAGGGTTTAGCTGATTGGCTGATGACATCATGTGGTGTTGATTTCGGGGAATGCCCCTTTATAGTTGCCGAAGGTAGGCTGAAAATGGATGCGCACGCTTCCAGGGCCTGTCTTACCGCGTATATAGATCACCCAGATGGTTAGAGGTTGAGTAGGACCGGTATATCTATACAACCCCATCACTGCATGGGGCGAAGTATACCACAGCCATCAGCCATATGGCTGTAATGACACAGCCACCATAGCTGAATACATAATTTTTTCACTAAAGTAATCGTATAAACGTATTTTCGTTATTTTGGGATTACATTCTCTTAGTATAGCACAGATTCTAGTGCTGAAAATTGGTCGAGTCCCATGCAGGATTCGAACCATCGACGGCAAATCCGTCATTTAAGACAACTTTAAAAAGAAGACTAATGCGTCTATATATATGTATCTATATTTGTACAGGTACTTGATCAAGAATCTTTGAATGCTTTAGTTTGCGCTGTCCTTTGCGAGCTTATATTTCATCTGTTGTACTGGTTACCTGTCACGCATGCATACCTGGAGGCGCTGGTTGCGTTAGCGTGTTGTTAGGATAATATTTATGTTGCGGTTTTCACACCGACAACCGACGACCACCAACATGGCGTATTTCATGTAAACGATTGAAGTAATTTTATATGTGTTGAGGGCACACCGACAACCGACGATCGTCGGCACAAGCATTACATCATTCTTGTAAGTTCGTTTATATATGATGGTGTCCACACCGACAACCGACTACCATCATCATAGCGTATTTCCTATAAACCAGTTTAGTAATTTTATACGTGTTGGGGGTACACCGACAACCGACGACTGTCAGCACAAGGATTACATCATTCTTGTATGTTCGTGTAAGTTCGTTTATACATGTATATGGTGGTGTCCACACCGACAACCGACTACCACCATCATAGCGTATTTACTATAAACGATTTTAGTAATTTTATATGTGTTGAGGGCACACCGACAACCGACGACCGTCAGCACAAGCATTGCATCATTCTTGTAATTTCGGTTATATATGATGGTGTCCACACCGACAACCGACTACCATCATCATAGAGTATTTCATATAAACGAGTTTAGTAATTTTATATGTGTTGGGGGCACGCCGACAACCGACGACCGTCAGCACAAGCATTACATCATTTGTGTGAGTTCGTTTATATATGATGGTGTCCACACCGACAACCGACTACCATCATCATAGCGTATGTCCTATAAATGATTTCAGTAATATTATATGTGTTGGGGACACACCGACGACCGCCAGCAAGAGCATTACTTCATTTTTGTAAGTTCGTTTATATACGATGGTGTTCACACCGACAACTGACATATTCTATTTCATATAAACGGTTGAAGTACTTTTATATGTGCCAGGCACGCACCGACAACCGACGACTGTCAGCAGAAGCATTATATCATTCGTACTAGTTCGTGTAAGTTCGTTTATATGATGGTGTCCACACCGACAACCGACTAGTACAAATATGGCGTATTCCCTATTCATGAAAACAGTTTAAGTCATTTTATATGTGATGGGGGCACACCGACAACCGACCACCGTCAGCACAAACATTACATCATTCGTGAAAGTTCGTGTTAGTTCGTTTATATATGATGGCGTTCACACCGACAACCGACTACCGCCAGGAATCACTCACATCGAGGCTGCCTATATCGAACTGTCACATCTCCCGAAACAGGTAGGAAGATCTTATTCAGCTTTTAGCAGTTTAAATATATATTTACAATTTGATAACTTGCAGTTCTTTCCACTAACCCTTGCGCACAACTGAAAGCGAATGTCACAACATAGTTTTGCAAAACCGAATTTGACAAAATCATTTTGCTGAATATGTATGTAGAAACACGTGGTTGGTACCGTCGGTCGGCAGTCACCGACTGTTACCGTATGTGCCCTCAAGTTGCGGATATATATGAGGATATATATCGATATATATGATGCCGGCCATGCGTAGGCCTTCTATAGCATTTTTAGCCCATCATCACCAGATGGTGGGCTGTTCAAATTGCTTTTCGTCCGTGGTCAGTCGCCCGTTCGTCCGTCTGTAAACAATTGTTGTTATCGCGATTTCTCAGGAACTACTTCATGGATCTTTCTCAAATTTGGTACACAGGTTCTCCATGGGGTCTAGTTGTGCAACATATCTTTTGTGGTCCGATTCAAAAATCCAATATGGCCACAAGGCGGCCATCTTGGATTTCTCCATGAAAATTTGTTATCGCGATTTCTCAGGAACTACTGCATGGATCTTGTTCAGATTTGGTACACAGGTTCGTTCCCCTTAGAGTCTAATTGTGCAAGATACCTTTTCTGGTTCGATTCGAAAATCCAATATGGCCACCAAGCATCCATCTTTAATTTCCCCATGAAACTTTATCGACATTTCTAAGGCAGTACTACATGGATCTTTCCCAAATTTGGTACACAGGTTTCCCTTGGACTCTAGTTGTGCAAGATACCTTTTTCGATCCGATTTGAAAATCCAATATGGCCACCAGGCGGCCATCTTAGATCTCCCCATGAAACATTGTTATCGTTATTTCTCAGGAACTACTGCATGGATCTTTGTAAAATTTGGTACACAGGTTCCCCTTGCGGTTCAGTTGTGCAAGATACATTTTTTGATCCGATTCGGAAATTCGGTATGGCCACCAGGCGGCCATTTTGAATTTCCTCATGAAATTTTGTTATCGTGAATTATCGTGAATACACAGGTTCCACTTAGACTCTAGTTGTGCAAGATACATTTTTTGGTCCGATTTGAAAATCCAATATGGCCACCAGGCGGCCATCTTAGATTTCCCCATGAAACATTGTTATCGTTATTTCTCAGGAACCAGTGCATGGATCTTTGCCAAATTTGGTACACTGGTTACCCTTGTGGTCTAATTGTGCATTATGCCTTTGCTGGTCTCGTTCCAAAATCCAATATGGCCACCAGGCGGCCATCTTGGATTTACACATGAAACTTTGTTATTGCAATTTCTCAGGAAGTGCTGCATGGATCTTTCTCAAATTTGGTACACAGGTTCCCTTTGGGGTCTAGTTGTGCAACATATCTTTTCTGTTCCGATTCAAAAATCCAATATGGCTACAAGGCGGCAATCTTGGATTTCCCCATGAAAATTTGTTATCGCGATTTCTCAGGAACTACTTCTCAAATTCTTTCTCAAATTTGGTACACAGGTTCCCCTTAGGGTTAAATTGTGCAAGATACCTTTTCTGCTCCGATTCGAAAATGCTCGAAAATAGTAAGATGGTACAAAACTTAATACTGAAGGGATTCGGTCCGTGCAGTAATGTTGAAACTCACGATAACAATGTCTGAAGGGGAAATTCAAGATGGTCACCTGGCGGCCATATTGGATTTTCAAATTGGACCCAAAAAGGAATCTTGCACAACTGGACCACGAGGGGAACCTGTGTACCACATCTGAGAAAGATCCATGCAGTACTTCCTGAGAAATCACAATAACAAAGTTTCATGGAAAAATCCAAGATGGCCGCCTGGTGGTCATATTGGATTTGGAATGGGACCAGAAAAGGTATCTTGCACAACTAGACCACAAGGGGAACCTGTGCACCAAATTTGACGAGATTAATGCGGCAGTTCATGAGAATTCAAAATGGCCGCCTAGTGGCCATATTGGATTTTTGAATCGAACCAAAAATGTATCTTGCACAACTAGACCCCAAGGGGAACCTGTGTACCAAGTTTGAGAAAGATCCATGCAGTACTTCCTGAGAAATCGCAATAACAAAGTTTCATGAGGAAATCCCATATGGCCGTCTGGTGGCCATATTAGATTTTGGAATCGGGCCAGAAAAGATACCATGCACAATTAGACCACTTGTTTATTGTCCAGTATAACCAGTGTACCAAATTTGACAAAGATCCATGCAGTGGTTCCTGAGAATTCACGATAACAAAATTTCACGGAGAAATTCAAAACGGTCGTCTGGCGGCCATACTGGATTTACGAATCGGACCAAAAATGTATCTTGCACAACTGAATCGCAAGGGGAACCTGTGTACCAAATTTGAAAAAGATCCATGCAGTACTTCCTGAGAAATCGCAATAACAAATTTTCATGGGGAAATCCAAGATGGCCGCCTGGTGGCCATATTGGATTTTGGAATCGGACCAGAAAAGATATCTTGCACAGTTAGACAAAAAGGGGAATCTGTGTACCAAATTTGAGAAAGACCCATGCAGTACTTCCTGAGAAATGGCGATAAAGTTTCATGGGGAAAATCAAGATGGCTGCTTGGTGGCCATATTAGATTTTCGAATCGGAGCAGAAAAGGTATCTTGCACAATTTAATCCTAAGGGGAACCTGTGTACCAAATTTGAGAAAGAATTTGAGAAGTAGTTCCTGAGAAATCGCGATAACAAATTTTCATGGGGAAATGCAAGATGACCGCCTTGTAGCCATACTGGATTTTTGAATCGGAACAGAAAAGATATGTTGCACAACTAGACCCCAAAGGGAACCTGTGTACCAAATTTGAGAAAGATCCATGCAGCACTTCCTGAGAAATTGCAATAACAAAGTTTCATGTGTTACGTCATATATAATACCAGCAAAAATGCAACAGAAAACGTTTGTGAAGTCAAAGACTAACAATCAAAAATATTTATTAACAACACTAAAATCAAATACAAATTAAGTAAGGCTAATACAACAAACAAATGTTCTTGGTACAGTCTTACTGTTCAATGCTATACCAGTGTATCCTTAAACGTCTGTGCTGACGTGCACATATAACTTCCAAGTCCGTGTGCCAAGTCCGTAATTTAACACTGCTCTGAGATCACGGTATGTCCATGCAGTATCCGTCGCTTGTGGATGGATGTATAACCAAAGGCAGCCAAAGTCCGTTCACAGGAAACCAGTCCAGTAATCCGTATCAAAGGTATGACTCTAATGCACCCGAATACCAGTTTGAAAATCTCTCTCCGATCGCCGAATGTCACAATATTTATAGTCTATCGAGCAACTCTAGAACTTTCCGTGTCCCAGGCAACGACCGTAGTTAGTATATAAAGGCTAAATGGAGCCCTATTGACCCCAAAAATTTGCATAATTTGTGGAGGAAACGTGGAGGAGAGGTCAAGTGCACTATAGTTCCGGCAGAATGACCAAACAGCTACCTCCAACACAGGAGAGTTCCAATTGTTGCAGGGAATGTATTCCTCCGCGGTGATGCGGTCTGGCGGTGATGCGGTCGCGGGAAAAAGCTTCCGCGGAGAAAAAGTCCCCAGACTTCAAATACGCTGCATGGTCCGTTGGGGTCGAGTGAGGTATCAAAGTGAAGCATTCGTGAAGGGGCATCTAATGGGCTGGGTGTGGTGTTGAAATATCGGCATTCTGCGCATGCGCGGTGGCCAAAGGGTATGGAAATACACGTTTTGGGATCTAGGGGAGTCCCTAATGGGCCGATTGGATCGAGTGAGGTATCAATGTGAAGCCTTTGTGAGGGGGCATCTGATGGGCTGGGTGTGGGATTGAAATATCAGCATTCTGCGCATGCGTGGTGGCCAAAGGGTATGGAAATAGACATTTTGGCGCCGACAGGGGTCACTATGGGCCCGATGGAGTTGAGTGAGGTATCAATGTGAAGCATTCATGAAGGGGCATCTGACTGGACTAGCGGCTCGGGCGTTGTCACCATTCTGCGCATGCGCAGACAGGGAATTGTGGGAAACGGGTATGGAAATAGACGTTTTGGGATCTAGGGGAGCCCCTAATGGGCCGATGGAGTTGTATGAGGTATCAATGTGAAGCCTATGTGAGGCGGCATCTGACTGCACTAGTGGCTCGAGCGTTGGCACCATTCTGCGCTTGCGCAGGCAGGGAATTGTGGGAAAAGGTTATGGAAATAGACGTTTTGGGATCTAGGGGAGTCCCTAATGGGCCGATTGGATCGAGTGAGGTATCAATGTGAAACCTATGTGAGGGGGCATCTGACTGGACTAGTGGCTCGAGCGTTGTCGCCATTCTACGCATGCGCAGGCAGGGAATTGTAGCAAAAGGGTGTGGAAATAGACGTTTTGGGATGTAGGTGAGCCACGAGTGTGCCGATGGAGTCGTATGAGGTATCAATGTGAAGCCTATTTGAGGGGGCATCTGACTGCACTAGTGGCTCGAGCATTGTCACCATTCTACGCATGCGCAGACAGGGAATTGTGGGAAAAGGGTACGGAAATAGACGTTTTGGGATGTAGGTGAACCACGAGTGGGCCGATTGGATCGAGTGAGGTATCAATGTGAAGCCTATGTGAGGGGGCATCCGATTGGACTAGGGACTCGGCCGTTGTCCACATTCTGCGCATGCGCAGACAGGGAATTGTGGGAAAAGGGTATGGAAATACACGTTTTGGGATCTAGGGAGTCCCTGATGGGCCGATTGGATCGAGTGAGGTATCAATGTGAAGCCTATGTGAGGGGCATCTGATGGGCTGGGTGTGGGATTGAAATATCGGCATTCTGCGCATGCGCGATGGTCAAAGGGTATGGAAATAGACATTTTGACGGCGACAGGGGTCACTATGGGTCCGATGGAGTCGTATGAGGTCTTATGTTGAAGCTCTTGTGAAGCAGCATCCGATTGGACTCAGGGTTCGTCTGTGTGCAAGGGTCTGCGCATGCGTAGTCTGGCCGTAGTATAGAAAGCAGGCATGTTGGGGGATGCGTGGTGGTGTGTTTTAACCCACCACTAGGGGTCCATGGTTGTGGTTGGGTGGGTTGTCACGTCACTTCCGGGTTTCACTAAAACTACCTGCAAACATAGAAGAGTTCCAACTTTTACTTAGAGGTCCGTATGTTCAACCTCCGGGTTTTTCCCCGCCCCGGCACGGCCCGCCCCGGCCGCAGCGCGCGCGCGTTCTCCGGAAGTGCGCGTCATCACCGGCAGTCCGTGGATGCATGCCGGGTTAAAAGGTCAATGGTCACATCCAGGTCAAAAGGTCCAAGGTCTCCCTTTCGGCAAGGTTCGGAGGGGACAATGTTGCGGCATCGATAGTCAGAGCTTGAACCCCAAAAAGGGGATTGTAAATTAACCTGGGAAGGATGGGCAGTTCCATTTGGACCAATCAGCGGTCGAGAAAAAGAGCCAATGAGCGATCGATAAAAGAACCAATGGACGGGTACTAGGTACACGTCTGCGCCTCCATCCGGGTACTAGGATGCTTTCGCCGACGTTGGCGCCTACATCCGGGTTCTTGTACACCCGGGTAAGTTTTTCTGGACATGGATGGGTTACCTTTGGCTCCATTCTAGGCCACTGATTGGCTAATACGGTGTTCAAAACCAGTTTCATGCATTATGCTCATATAACTTATAGTAATAAACTTAATCTATACGTGTTGGACGAGTCTTCACTCACCGTCTTCCTTTACACGCACCTCAATGAAATGCCCTCTCCAAACCTAGACCAAAACACGTACTTGGTCTGTGGGCTGATTTCATTGGCTCTCTATTTTACTATAGTGCTCTTGCATTCTAACATTGATGGGTTACATTTTGGCCCCATCCTACACCACTGATTTCAGTTTGACTGAATCTCCACATTGGGCATTTATGCATTATGAATAAAACACACAAGACAGGGTTTTTTTTGGTGAGATCTCTTTTTTTTTATTCAGTGAACAACAACAACGTGAGAACAACCACGTGAAAACTGAAGCCCAGAACAAGGGGCTTGTACATTGAAAGAACTGAAGCCCAGAACAGGGGCTTGTACATTGAAAGAACTGAAGCCCAGAACAGGGGGCTTGTAAACTTAAGCCCAGAACAGCGGGCGTGTGTACATTGAAAGAACTTAAGCCCAGAACGGGGCTTGTACATTGAAATGATGGGCGGCCCAGTCATATACGAGTACATCGGGGTCCTCGGCCTTGGGGTACTCGTCAAACATCTGTACGATGGTAGATAAGGGTCTTCCCCGGCATCGATGGTACAGGTAAAACAAGCAATATTGTCCGCACACGCTACTGGCCAGGCTTTGCAACGTTTGGCTGTTCCAACACCACGTCTCTGTGCCTTGATCCATGAAGTCTGTTAAATCGGGATGGAGGGGTGGCAGGCCGTACGGGTCAAAGTATTCGCCCTGCTGTTCTGTTAAGTACACGCCCACCCAATGTTCACCGGGCCGATCCATCGGATCCGTGTTGAGAACGTAAGCAGCAGGATACATACGGTCTAATGGGAACACATCTCGGACGAACACCCCTTGAAACACCATACGTGTCTCTGGGTCATTCTCCAGCACGGTGGTTATCTGATCTGTATCCATGTTAGGTGGAGAAGTCACACAGGATGTTGCGCGCCTTGTCCACTTGAATGATGTCAAACTCGGCGTTGCCGATCAGATTGACGGTGCTCCGGAGGGCTCGTGCGAAGTGGATTTCCAACCGTAAATTGCTTTGCTTGGCGAGGGCCAGCTGATGGTCGTTCTCTAAGGTGGGGGTCAGATCGAAACAGAACAACGTGTATCCGTTCCCGTAGTCCTCCCGACTGATGAAATTCCCTTCGTCCTGGTTGATTTGACCGGTGGCTGTAAACAGGCTCTGATAGGCTCGAATGAAATTCGCGCCGCCCAAAGTTCGGTGTTAAGGCCGTGGCTGGCACCTGTTGTCCATCCACATGCAGGGCCACAAAATTGATGCCGAAATGTTTAAAGTCAAACGGATTCTCTGGGCAGGCTCCGCTGAAACTGGTATTTTCCACACAGGCCAGGATCAATCGCTTGGGTAGTTCCCCCAGGAACAGGTTTTCTTTGTTGGCGCTCATATTTCCAGCAGACAGAGAGAACACTTTGGTTTGTACACGTCGGATAGGGTACTGAGCTGGTTTTGTTTCCAAGGCTTTCATGTGTCCCAATTGAACGGCTGGATTCGGTTTCACTTTTCGGACATACAGGACTGCGTCTTCGATGACAATCTTATAGTCAGCTGCATGCCCGTCTACGTTAGTGGCCATCAAGGCGAAGGTCGGAGGCGCGCCCGTATCAGTCGGATTTTGATGGGGACCTTGTTTAAGAGGTATCGGTCTTGCATGAACATGTCTACGTGCAGTCGACCCATGAGATCCACCGCGACGCCGTTCGCGGTGAAAGCCTTCCGTTTGCTATATCCCGTATTGTCGTTCTCTGCGCCCATGTGATCGGCTTTGTCCTGGTAGAATAAAGCGGCTGTCAGTTGAGATTTTTTAGCCTCTCGCCCATGCGACAACAGCGTCTCGATGTAGGCTCGATAGGGGTACGTGTTGGTCGAGTCACTGATGAGTTTGTCGCTGAGAAATATATCCACCTGTTGAAACATCGAGTGCAGCCAGAGATTCGTCGGGTCCACCGTTGCTTGGTCGGCGATTCTGGTGCCATCTCCATTGATGATCTTGGCTTTCACATACAAGTATGTATGGGCCAAATCCACATAGGCCGTATCCGCATTACTGATGGTGAACTCGATGGGCCCTGTTGCGTTGATGCTGGACAGCGGGAGATGCTCCACCCATAATCCTTATTCGGCACTGGTCTATGTGGGCGGCACGGTCCACAAATCAAATTCACTGTTGGTGGAGGGGCAGGACTCTGCGTGGATCAAGTTCATGTTTTAAGAAAAGATATCCTGGGCCTTCGATGTGCGTCGTCGCTGGGTCGGTCGTTGACTGGTGCGTCGTCTCGGTGGGGCAGGTCTTTTATTCCCTACGGTACGTTGTGCTTTGGCCACCAAGACGCCTCCCGCTTCTTTGGCCCGCCGTTGCAAAGCTTCTTTGGGTGCCGTACCCCCCAAGACATCACCGGCCATTTGCAGTCCACTGCGTACCGCTTGTTTGCCGATTGCTTTCACCCCACGCGTCACCAAGGGCAGGAACGTTTTTGACGATGCTGCCGAGTATGTTCCCCAGTCCATGTCTACGTTGCATGCGTGCACCACTAAAAACCGGAAAGCCACCCCCGGCCTGTTGGCCATAATAGTCCATATAGCTGCGTGCATCGCACTCGTAAGGTACTTTCATTATGCAAAGTGGGGAGCACGTGCTTGTCGAAAATGAAGTGTCAGCACCACTTTTCCTCGTTCGAATGCCACCGGTCGTCCCGTGTCATTTCTTATATCCACCGTGATCGTGTTGATGTCGGTTTGTCGTACGGGCAGGTAGTGCATGTGGGTGAAACTGTGGGTGACTTGATCTCCATACAACTTTTTAATGGGCACCACCCGTAACAGAGGTGTGTTGATATCGCCCACGATGTGGTTGTCCACCACGTCCGAGTAGACGTAGGGTCCGTACATATCCGACTTCATATCCATCGGGATCTCGCCTTGGTGGGCGGTGGGACCAGCGAGCGTCTGTAGATCGAAGCCCAGCATTTGCTGTAGGATAGGACTCAGTACGACACTCGCCTTGCCGGTGACGATAAGCTGTGCCTTGTCGTTGTGTGCGTTGTAATCGAAGTCCACGTGATTCTTGAAGGGAAAGGATTTGATGGGTTTTGAAGTATTCGTGACCTCCCGTAAAGCCTTATAATGCAACAGTCTTGTCAGCCCACCCATGAACTCCTTGGGGGTATGGTATTGGCCTTCGGGCAGGGTGAGTCGGGTGTTTTTGCCTTCGTAGGTCACCTCGTACCACACTTCATTGGCTCGCACGTTGTACCACGAGTAAGGGTTTTGGATATCCACGAGGCCACATTCCCATCGTCCAGGTAAATGCAACGGTTGCGGTAACTGGGAGACGTACTTGGCCACGGTGTTGTCAGGAAACACATCCAGCGAACTGTTACTGGGTAGGGTGAGGTAAAACATGGCGACTGAGCTGTCCTGCTGCTGCTGTCCTGCTGCTGCTGTTGGTTTTAATAAGTGTTCCAGGCCTTGGGCGGTTGCGCCCGGCGTCGTGTTCGTCGCGTTGACTTGCTACGTGTCACGGCTCTGGAGATGTGGGGTGTCCTGATCAAGGGTGGTTTTTTAAAGGTCTGAAAAGAAGGTGCCCGTTGTGGTGGTGGAGTTTTGGGGGGTGACTGCGGTTCCCAGTCGGATTCCCAAGGTTGTGGAGTCTGTCGTGGTGCACGACTCGGTGAGTCACGCTGGATAAAAGCCTAGCGGTGGGGGTTCCCCACCAATTCCTGTGGTACATGCATGTCTTTCAAGCCTTGAGCGAAGACCTCCCATCCTCGAGGATCCGTGTGCGACCTGCGTTTACGCATCAGATCATTCACTAAATCCGTCATGTGGGTCCCGGGGACCACCTGATTCTGTACCAGCAGTTCGCCTTTATCATTCCAAATCATGCTAGGATTCTGTTTCATCCGTTGTAATACCAGGCCAGCTTGTTTCTTGGACGATGCAGGTACACTCTTCAGGACTTCGTCTTCCACCCACTGTGGGGCTGTGGGTGGTACCCCTGGTAATGGCGGCTGTTGGAGCGGTGCTGAGGTCGGCGGTGTGTCACGTGGTGGTGGTGGTGGTGGTGGTGATGGGGTAGACAGGGTTTTGTATTGGTCCATGAACGTCATGTACCGTTGAAGCGTCTCATTGTACCGTTGTACTTTCTCACTGTCGCTTAACCCTGGTCTCTGTAAGATCTGTTGCATCTCTCCATCGAGGGTGTTTATGGTCTTCACCGTAGGTGGGACAGGGTAGGGTGATTGGAGGTTTTGAAGGAATCGTGGTTCGACGAAGACCATTTTTTTCGTGTGGTTCATTGTCGGCCGAAGAGTCCACCCAATACTGGACCCAACACGGAAGCGGCCAACGGTGCTAAGATGGCCCCGAGAAAGCCGCCTTTCTGTAACACCTTTTTCTTTTGTGT
Source organism: Hanleya hanleyi (assembly GCA_036873755.1). Lineage (NCBI taxonomy): Eukaryota > Metazoa > Mollusca > Polyplacophora > Lepidopleurida > Hanleyidae > Hanleya > Hanleya hanleyi. The sequence goes on from JAVTVY010053393.1 coordinate 39,948, forward strand.
TTGAGGGACCCGCTTTTGGACTAAGGTTCGGAGACCTGTCTTATGCTTGGCCAACTTGGTCTTCTGAGCCGGAGTCAGTGGTACGTTGCCTTTTAACAGGTTGTACCCGATCTCGCACAGACAGCGTACAAGGTCAGGGTCCGCACCGCGTACAATGGTTCGGACTAACTCGGGTGGGGCCGTCTTCAATACACGGAGCGTGCGGGCGTGCTTCCGTACTCGCGCAGACATCATGTACAACTAATGCTAGAACCCACAACTCTGCTCTTTTTATCTACCTCAGAGACAAAGTCAACCATGCTGTGGTATTCATTCTTTTCATTATCCCCATCATCAAACGCGCAGACCCCAGCTGGGGAGCCACTGTGGGTGTGTTTACATTATTTTTGCATGTACACGTGGTGTGCCTCTCCGGGAAAGATGCCGGTCAGTAGTCGAAGATGTTCGGGGGTGGCTTGCTTGAGGTCGAAGAGCATATACCCGTGCTGAGGGGTTGTGGCATCTTTAAAGGCTTCCAACGCAAACGGTGTTCGACCGGGATACATTTGTCTCGCCAGGTGCAGCAGTTGAGTGGTATCTCTCGGGTTTTTGAAGACCACCAGGTAGTGGGCATTTAAGCTGATGTTCCGATGTTCTTTGTTTTTACTGCACAATGTAGATGATGCTGAGCCGTCGATGGTGGCTGCCTTTGGTAAAGAGTTGGGTGACCCGCGCATCCGTCTCCGCCATGAGATCATCCAGAATCACCAAGGTGTCGGGTTCCAAATCGGCCAGGTTGGGTAGGCCTTCCACGAACGTGATGTGGGGCATTGCTGCATACGCTGCCTGCCATTCTCCGTAACACCACACGACTCGGGCAATAGGTGGGGTGATCATGCTGTCGGCGTGTTGAAGGAGCTTTCTGACGAAGTGCGTTTTGCCGGAGCCCGTCGGTCCTGCGATGACGCAAGTGAAGGGATGCTGCCACCGAGGGTCCATGGTTCGAGCTGTATGCGCTGTCGTGGTAACCCGCTCTTGTAAATTTCGTACGAGTGAACTGGAGTGGTGGTGGTGGGTACAACGTCGGTCGTCGTTGTCTGTACACTGCGAGTGATGATGGTGGTGGGTACAACGTCGGTCGTCGTTGTCGGTTCACTGTGAGGGATGAAATCCGGTGGGTTTTCAGACGTAGTGGGTGTACTTGGTGTAGGTGTGGAGCTTGGTGTGGAGCTCGTTGTGGCTTGTACACGGGGTGTGGTGGTAACTGGGCTCGATACGGGGTTGACTGGTGCTATCTGTAGACCGGTTTCACTGGTGGCTGGTGTTCTCAGTTGGTTAAGTAGCGCGCTGACATAGGCTACGTCGTAAAACACACCTCCGTACAACACACTCAGCAGGGTTAGCAATATCACCACAAAGCCCACTTGCGCTTTGCGCGTTTTGGGAGACGCTGTGTTCAGAGGCAGCTGCTGTTTGTCCATTGCACTGTGGTCGGACATGGAATGAAGGATGACGGCAGTGGTGTCTGGCTTTATAGTCGTTTCACCTGGTTGGCAGCGACCCAGGAGTTGAAGGAACTGGGCCAGCCTTGCCATTTGACGAAATGAAACAGTTTGCCACGTCGACGTTCCGTTTTCAAAATCTGCTCCACCGTGTAGTAGTCTTGCTCTGTTTTTACGACAGGCTGTAATTCCGTCTCGTAAAACGTCCCTAGCAACGGTTCCCCTTGAAGATCTTCCAGTTCATAGACTCGCCGCTGTCGGGATAGGCGCCGTTTAATCAGGAAGTGCTCATCGCTTCAGTTGGGCAAGTAACTTTTCTCAAATTGACCTTTGACTTTACTGATCCGTACAGGGTCCCCGAACTTGTACACCGCCTTCGGCGTTCGCTGCGAGGGTCTGGGGTACAAGACACGCCGGACTTGGGCTTCATTGCGTTGGGTAACGGTAATGGGGGCTCTCTCTATACTCCGATGATAGGCTCGATTGTAACCACTCACAAGTTTCGGGAGAACATCGATGTACCGCATTGCATTCTTATAGGTGAAATATTTATACATGCGGCCTTTGAATGTCCTGTTGAACCTTTCCACCACGGAAGCCTTGGTCTCGTTGTACGTATGGAAGAAAAACACCTTCTGGGCTATCAAAAACTGTTGAAACGGTCTGTTGAGGAATTCCGTGCCTTCGTCGGTTTGCAAATACAAAGGTTTGCGCCCGGTCTTAAAGATGTCTTTGAACGCCGCTATGAGATTCGCCCCGGTTTTCGTCCGGATGGGTACCACCCACGCATACTTGGATAGGATATCGATGCACGTCAAGATATACCGATTCCCATCGTTGTGTTTGGCAAAGGCGCTCATATCGACCAAATCCGCTTGCCACTGGGCATCTATTCCTCCCACGATGACCCGGTTCCGTAGAAAATGGCGACGGACAGATCGATGTAAGGTATAGGTGTCTTGTTTTCTTAACCAATCTCGGACTTGGGCACGTTGTATACCCCTGGGGTTTGGCCGCTCGATAGAGAGCCGACAATGCACTATAGGCCGCCGGACTGTCGGGACTGTAGTATAAGTTATCCAACACCTTCTCCCAGCGCTTCATGGTGACAAATGATGATGGACCCTGGCTCTATCGTTTATTTATAACGGCTATATCTTGGGCCGGAGTTTCTTTCTGATTTTCTTCGTTGGCTTCCACAGTGTCCATGGTAAATGACCAGTCCAACTCGTCTGATGACCGCTTGATAGCACTTGATCCACATCTACTACGGCATCTTCCAATGCAGAACATAGATCAGGGTGAAGGGTAAAATGCACTGTACCCCCATCTAGCCGAGCCAATTGAGCAAAGAAAGGGCCGCGTCGGATGTACACATCGTGACACAGGTGGATGAGGTCGCCGTCCAGTTCACCAGACAACACCCGTTTGAATTTGGTCCAGCCCTCCCGGGACAGACGAATGCGAGCCGGGCACGGTTGTGTAGGGTCCGCATCGCAGATGTCTCCCACCTCCTCCATGATATCGACCTTATCCGCATACACGTGCAGGAAAACCTCGGGGGTTAAGCTGAGATACGCCAGTATTATATGCTCCGTCATGGTCAGTACGTGAATGGTACCAGATTTGACTGTCTCTCGTATTTATAGGGAGAATCCCGTGAGATCAAAGGATCAGGTGGTCATGTCACTGGGCTGACTGAGTCTAGCCGGGTAATCAATGGCATCGTCGTCTGGTTGATGGCTAGACATTTGTTCATTGGGTTCTGCCGCCGCTTCTCTCAGGGCACGAGCCCACTCCAACTCGTCTGATGACAGCTCGTCCGGTGTAAACAGCTGATCCACGATAGGCACCACTTTCTCGAAGGCTATCCACAGATCGGGGTCTGGGGTGGAGCTTCGCGTAGGGTCTTGGTAGCGGCCCAGGCGTGGGAAGAAGGGTCCACGGTATACGTAGATGGTATTGTCTATGTGGATGAGGTGTTCATCGAGCTCGCCGCTCAATACCCGTTTAAATTTGGTCCAGCCGTCACGGTGTAGCGTAACCGTATTCGATACGGTCTCAGCGGGCGACCAGCAAACATCTCCATGGTCTTCCACGAGGGTGACTTTATCTTCATAGACGTGTAACCCCACCCGGGGTGTAAGGGGAAGGATGGCTCGTAGGACTGGTGACATGCTTGATCCAATGACGAACGGTGAATGACACACACTCTGTCTGACACTCGTATTTATAGTCAGGTCCCACTGTCAATGCCACAGCGCCAGGGTCAATAGGGCACAGACTATTGTGAGGCCAACCAGCCGTCGCTGGTTCCGGCGTGAGCGCTCGTGGTCCATAGCCCGAGCATCAAGGATGGCTGTCATAGTCCAGTAGTGGTGAGTGATGGCACACCTCTCCATCGAGTGCACTCTGTCGAGGACCGCTTCTGTGAACTCGTTCAGGATCTGGCGTCGCCCCTCGTTGTCGTCGCCATCAGCAAACATGGACCGGACCACTGCTCGGTAACCCGTGAATGAATTAACCACGGTGGCATGCTGCAAAATGCGAGTCGCATAGGGGTGGATCTCCGTCATGGCTCTGCAACCGTAGAAATGAAGGTGTAGGATCCAGTGACGTGTTTTATAGACCAGGTCACACATGCGCGCCTAGACGTCGGGTGTAGTCCGTGATACGTACTAGTCTGAAGGGTTAGTCCAAAAAAGAGAGCAACAACAACAACAACGCAGATTACAGGTCAATCCTTTTATTATGCGTGAACATCATAGGAATGCATGTACTGACCTGTCTGTGGGGGTTTTCCACAATGTCGTTCACCTTCCTGTCTTTTCGGGTACGTCCGTGTCTTTTCGGTAAAGTCCGTGTCTTTTCGGTAAAGTCCGTGTCCTTTCGGTAAAGTCCGTGTCTTTTCGGATCGGTGACGTCCGTGTCTATCATCCGGACACTTCGCGTTTGCGCCTACATTGGGGTATGTATGAGGGTCTTCATGCGCGCGCGCGCGCGCAATGCGGCTCAGTCGTATACCAGTACACCAGTCTCGATCCTCGACTTGGGGTAGGGTGTGCTAAAAATAGATTACCAGCTAGCGTGCTATAAAAGGGAAGGGCCTTGCCGTTTCATCAGACACTCTGTCAACCACCAAGATGTTCACTTGCACAACTTGCCAGAAGCAGTTTACTCGTCTAGCTAATTTACGACGCCACGAGGCCTCGGTATACGATGCACGGTATACTTGTATACTGCGCACGGTCATTTAATCGGGAGGACCAGTTACTGCGCCACGAACGTTCAATTCACGGGCCACCCAAGCGTCCATGCGAGGATTGTGGTCAACTCTTCAAACGACGCAGTCAGTTGCTGCGACACCCACGGTTGATTCATGCCCCGGTACCATGGCATGAGCGACAACTTCCTACTGAAGAGGAGCCGCGGAAGGTCAGCCCCTGTGAAGATAAGCCCGGGGAGACGAACGCCACTGGTGATGCGATGAAGGAGAGCCCGCCTATACCCACAGTTCAGAAGAGCCTGGATATCCAGCCGGACCCCAGCGTTACGGTTTCGAGTCATACGCCTGACAACATCGAACATTTTCTGGGCGATCTCTTACAGGACAACCATCCAGTGAGTGACATCGATCGGCGCCATTGGTCCATGACACGGCACTGTTTCCACCCTCATGGCCCTATTCAAGATATTTACAATTTTCCACTGACCAACCGCACCCGTCTACGCAGCTATGTGGAAGCCATCTTCAAAGATCAAACTACGGCCTTCAAATTGAATGTCGCTTTCGGGTACATCTAACGTCACAAAAAGACGGGCCAGTTACGGTATTATTATCCCGGCAATAATATCTATGTGTCTGACCAGCCGTTCACCATCATTAACCGGATGTCACTAGAGACGATGCTGGAGATACTGGACACCGTGGATGCCTTGAGATGGGCACATCGTCAACGCCCCAACATACAATGGGTGGTAGAGAGGGTAACCAATGTCACGTTTTTCCTTACCAAGCTGACCGACCACCGCCATCGGTTGAATGCGTCACCCGCGCACTGATGAATACCATAACATGCCGCACATACTCTCTATGTCTACATGCTGATCGTTGACTTGAGCTCAGTAAACACTTGTACCTAATGTGACGGTGCGTTAAATAATAAAACATGGTGTTTGATATTTCAATTTGTGTTGCTGTTAACATACTAAACATACCCAGGGCGGCTGCCCCAGCCTGGGTATGATGTAACATTGGGGATAATAAACTATATAAACATTGCTGAACTTGTTGTTATTCACGACAACCGCTATCCGATTGTATAATACATAATATATAATGTATAATACAGGACATATATGGTACAATACAGGAAACCTGTGGTATATTGGGCCGCCCATCATTTCAATGTACAAGCCCCGTTCTGGGCTTAAGTTCTTTCAATGTTCAAGCCCCTGTTCTGGGCTTAAGTTTACAAGCCCCCTGTTCTGGGCTTCATTTCTTTCAACGTACTGCGCGCACGTTGGATACCTCACTCGATCCCATCGACCCAATAGGGGCCTACCTAAACTCCAACACGTCTATTTCTATACTACGGCCAGACTGCGCATGCGCAGACTATTGACAACGAGCGACACACTAGCCCAGGCGGATGCTCCCGCACGACAGCTTCACACTGATACCTCATACGACACCATAGGATCATTAGGGGCTCACCTAAACCCTAAAACGTTTATTTCCACACCCTTTTTGCAGAATTCCCTGTCTGCGCATGCGCAGAATGTGGACAACGGCCGAGACCCTAGTCCAATCGGATGCCCCCTCACATAGGCTTCACATTGATACCTCACTCGATCCAATCGGCTCACTCGTGGCTCACCTACATCCCAAAACGTCTATTTCCATACCCTTTTCCCACAATTCCCTGTCTACGCATGCGTAGAATGGTGACAACGCTCGAGCCACTAGTGCAGTCAGATGCCTCCTCACATAGGCTTCACATTGATACCTCATACGACTCCTTCGGCCCACTCGTGGCTCACCTACATCCCAAAATGTCTATTTCCACACCCTTTTCCCACAATTCCCTGCCTGCGCATGCGTAGAATGGTGACAACGCTCGAGCCACTAGTCCAGTCAGATGCCCACTCACATAGGCTTTACGTTGATACCTCACTCGATCCAATCGGCCAATTAGAGACTCCCCTAGATCCCAAAACGTCTATTTCCATACCCTTTTCCCACAATTCCCTGCCTGCGCATGCGTAGAATGGTGACAACGCTCGAGCCACTAGTGCAGTCAGATGCCGCCTCACATAGGCTTCACATTGATACCTCATACAACTCCATCGGCCCATTAGGGGCTCCCCTAGATCCCAAAACGTCTATTTCCATACCCTTTTCCCACGATTCCCTGTCTGCGCATGCGCAGAATGGTGACAACGCCCGAGCCGCTAGTCCAGTCAGATGCCCCTTCATGAATGCTTCACATTGATACCTCACTCAAATCCATCGGACCCATAGTGACCCCTGTCGGTGCCAAAATGTCTATTTCCATACACTTTGGCCACCGCGCATGCGCAGAATGCCGATATTTCAATCCCACACCCAGCCCATCAGATGCCCCCTCACATAGGCTTCACATTGATACCTCACTCGATCCAATCGGCCCATTAGGGACTCCCCTAGATCCCAAAACGTGTATTTCCATACACTTTGGCCACCGCGCATGCGCAGAATGCCGATATTTCAACCCCACACCCAGCCCATTAGATGCCCCTTGACGAATGCTTCACTTTGGACCATCGGACCATGCAGCGTATTTGAAGTCTGGGGACTACTTTTTCTCCGCGGAAGCTTTTTCCCGCGACCACATCACCGCCAGACCGCATCACCGCGGAGGAATACATTCCCTGCAACAATTGGAACTCTCCTGTGTTGGAGGTAGCTGTTTGGTCATTCTGCCGGAACTATAGTGCACTTGACCTCTCTTCCACGTTTCCTCCACAAATTCTGCAAATTTTTGGGGTCAATAGGGCCCCAATTAGCTTTTATATACTACTGACCGTAACTACGCATTGAACAACCTAGACACAAGTCTGGAAATTTCCATCGGTCTCACAAACCAATCAAACTCAAGTCAACTATTACTCCAGAAAGTTCGATAGATATTACAATGCTATGACAACATATTTACTTGTAACTGACTAGGTCACGATTTCTAGAAACATCCATGGCGCACAACAACAGTATGGCGCAACAACAACAACACAGCGTAACAGCAACAACACCGTGACACATGTGTAAATCCAAGATGGCCGCCTGGTGGCCATATTGGATTTTGGGACGAGACCAGCAAAGGCATCATGCACAATTAGACCACAAGGGTAACCAGTGTACCAAATTTGACAAAGATCCATGCAATGGTTCCTGAGAAATAACGATAACAATGTTTCATGGGGAAATCTAAGATGGCCGCCTGGTGGCCATATTGGATTTTCAAATCGGACCAAAAAAGGTATCTTGCACGACTAGAGTCTAAGTGGAACCTGTGTATTCACGATAATTCACGATAACGAAATTTCATGGGGAAATTCAAAATGGCCGCCTGGTGGCCATACCGAATTTTCGAATCGGACCAAAAAATGTATCTTGCACAACTGAACCGCAAGGGGAACCTGTGTACTAAATTTGAAAAAGATCCATGCAGTACTTCTTGAGAAATTGCAATAACAAAGTTTCATGGGATATCCAAGATTGCCGCCTGGTGGAATCGTGGAATTTTGGAATCGGAGCAGAAAAGATATTTTGCACAATTAGACCACAAGGGGGACCTGTGTACCAAATTTTACAAAGATCAATGCAGTAGTTCCTGAGAAATAACGATAACAATGTTTCATGGGGAAATCTAAGATGGCCGCCTGGTGGCCATATTGGATTTTCAAATCGGACCGAAAAAGGTATGTTGCACAACTAGAGTCTAAGGGAAACCTGTGTACCAAATTTGAGAAAGATCCATGTAGTACTGCCTGAGAAATGTCGCTAAGTTTCATGGGGAAATTAAAGATGGTGGCCATATTGGATTTTCGAATCGAACCAGAAAAGGTATCTTGCACAATTAGACTCTAAGGGGAACCTGTGTACCAAATTTGAGCAAGATCCATGCAGTAGTTCCTGAGAAATCGCGATAACAAATTTTCATGGGGAAATCCAAGATGGCCGCCTTGTGGCCATATTGGATTTTTGAATCGGGCCACAAAAGATATGTTGCACAACTAGACTCTAAGGGGAACCTGTGTACCAAATTTGAGAAAGATCCATGCCATAGTTCCTGAGAAATCGCGATAACAACAATTGTTTACAGACGGAAGGACGGATGGACGACTGACCACGGACGAAAAGCAATTAGAACAGCCCACCATCTGGTGATGATGGGCCAAAAATGCTATAGAAGGCCTACGCATGGCCGGCATCATATATATCGATATATATCCTCATATATATCCGCAACTTGAGGGCACATACGGTAACAGTCGGTGACTGCCGACCGACGGTACCAACCACGTGTTTCTACATACATATTCAGCAAAATGATTTTGTCAAATTCGGTTTTGCAAAACTATGTTGTGACATTCGCTTTCAGTTGTGCGTAAGTGTTAGTGGAAAGAACTGCAAGTTATCAAATTGTAAATATATATTTGAACTGCTAAAAATTAATAAGATCTTCCTACCTGTTTCGGGAGATGTGACAGCTCGATATAGGCGGCCTCGAAGTGAGTAATTCCTGGCGGTAGTCGGTTGTCGGTGTGAACGCCATCATATATAAACGAACTAACACGAACTTTCACGAATGATGTAATGCTTGTGCTGACGGTGGTCGGTTGTCGGTATGCCCCCATCACATATAAAATGACTTAAATTGTTTTCATGAATAGGGAATACGCCATATTTGTGCTAGTCGGTTGTCGGTGTGGACACCATCATATAAACGAACTTACACGAACTAGTACGAATGATATAATGCTTCTGCTGACAGTCGTCGGTTGTCGGTGCGTCCCTGGCACATATAAAAGTACTTCAAACGTTTATATGAAATAGGATATGTCGGTTGTCGGTGTGGACACCATCGTATATAAACGAACTTACAAAAATGAAGTAATGCTCTTGCTGGCGGTCGTCGGTGTGTCCCCAACACATATAATATTACTGAAATCATTTATAGGAAATACGCTATGATGATGGTAGTCGGTTGTCGGTGTGGACACCATCATATATAAACGAACTTACACAAATGATGTAATGCTTGTGCTGACGGTCGTCGGTTGTCGGCGTGCCCCCAACACATATAAAATTACTAAACTCGTTTATATGAAATACTCTATGATGATGGTAGTCGGTTGTCGGTGTGGACACCATCATATATAACCGAAATTACAAGAATGATGCAATGCTTGTGCTGACGGTCGTCGGTTGTCGGTGTGCCCTCAACACATATAAAATTACTAAAATCGTTTATAGTAAATACGCTATGATGGTGGTAGTCGGTTGTCGGTGTGGACACCACCATATATAAATGAACTTACACGAACATACAAGAATGATGTAATCCTTGTGCTGACAGTCGTCGGTTGTCGGTGTGCCCCCAACACGTATAAAATTACTAAACTGGTTTATAGGAAATACGCTATGATGATGGTAGTCGGTTGTCGGTGTGGACACCATCATATATAAACGAACTTACAAGAATGATGTAATGCTTGTGCCGACGGTCGTCGGTTGTCGGTGTGCCCTCAACAGATATAAAATTACTTCAATCGTTTACATGAAATACGCCATGTTGGTGGTCGTCGGTTGTCGGTGTGAAAACCGCAACATAAAATATTATCCTAACAACACGCTAACGCAACCAGCGCCTCCAGGTATGCATGCGTGACAGGTAACCAGTACAACAGATGAAATATAAGCTCGCAAAGGACAGCGCAAACTAAAGCATTCAAAGATTCTTGATCAAGTACCTGTACAAATATAGATACATATATATACACGCATTAGTCTTCTTTTTAAAGTTGTCTTAAATGACGGGTTTGCCCCATCGACCATACACCAGCACAATCTGTCAGGGATCTAAACCACTCGGCCAACAGGTCTTCCACAAAATAGGAGATAGCAGACCGGTAGTCTTGAAAGCGAACAAACAGTATCCCTGAAGACAAACATATGAAAAGGGACATCGTTTCCTTGGACATTCTTCCCGTTCTTTCTTGTAAGCCTATACAGAGAGCCAATGCACCATGTCGTTCTGTGGTTGGCTACCGGTATAGGCCTACGCCCTTGTTGTATTAATTCAGGTTTTGGCGCTCAACAAAATACTATAACACAGGAAATAAAGGTTTAGGAAAAGAGAACCATGCAGGGACGGAAAAACTCTCTTATCCATTTCATAAAAGAACAGGTTTATCTGTGGGGGAAGGGGGGGGGGGGGGAGGCATTACTGTAACAAATTTAAGTGCAAAGTTCACTCAGGTAAGATTGAAAATTCATCCCACTCAAGTTGAGTGAAATCCAATCAAATTTCACCCACGTTTGAGTTGAGTGAAGTTGATCCCACTCAAGTTGAACTCACTCAACTTGAGAGGGATTCACTCAAATTGAGTTCAATTTTTACTCAATTGCTCGAGTGGGAGGAATTTACACTCATACTTGAGTGAAATTACATTCAAGTTTTTTAGTACAAAGGAAGTATTTCAAACTTTCAAAAACGGATGCAACTTGTCGGCGTCTACTATTGGCAGTTCGAAATACGCGTAATCTGGTAAATTCCACATGCATAGTTGTCCGAACTACCAAAATAGAACTCTGATCCACCATTCAAGGTATTTTTAACTTCCGATATTGGATGCAGTCAAATTGCAGCCACATTTGGCAGTTCAAACTACGGCATGCACTTTATTCTCGCGATAGGTAGTCAAAATCCCACTTCAGCAGTCCAGATGTCATAGTGGCTCCTTCAACATCAACGAAGGGCATACTGACACGCTGAACTGCATATAGCAGCATGAAGTCAGTAAGAGTTATAGCATTTCCACAGAAAATCACTTTATGGAGGTTGTACCGAAGTTGAATACCTACACTCTTAAAATGAAAGTTTGGTATTTAAAATTATGTTGGATACAACACTTTATTTTTCAACGCATTCTGAGGGTGTTACAAACGTAAAACTTTATTTAATGTTGTCAATCTACGAACAGTTATAATATTGAATACAACACTTTCATTTTAAGAGTGTATAGTGTGTATAGTCTTTCTTATAGTGAACGTGCTTTCATTGAAAACTTCAAATAAGTCTTCCATTAAAATCACTGAATGCACAAATCTCTAAGGCCTTCATATGCACGGTTGTGGCGATTCTCTGTAACATTGTGCATCGAGTACCTAAGCACACTGTCCCCACCCTGGAGGGCAGATAGGACCTCAAATCTTATTTAGGAGGACCTTGAAAAAATTGCACCGATTTATGTCCCTTTATCACGAAATGCTACATGTATATGCCTTGCCTTCCCAACGACTAGATTGGGAATTTCAAGGAACCCGATTAGTCGAGTAAATTACTCAAGTAAAGTTGAGGTAGTTCCGTGTATAATGTGGGATTTACATTACATTACATACATTACATTACTGATATATCAATTCTGGTAGTCGAAACTTTGGAGTCGTCAATAAAGGCCCAAAAGCAATCTATTCTATGGGAACATCAGCACATCGCTCCCAGACCATCTACACTAAATATTTTTAGAAAGTGCGCATCCATCGCCTTTCGTACACATGCCAAGATCATTTGTCCATGTTGTTCTTTTAAATCATCCAAACTAGCCATGCACGCTATATACCTTTTAATAGAAGTTTCAAAAATAAAACTTTGTGTTACAAACTACTTAATTGGTAGCCCCAAAGTCCAAGTACAGTTCGAAATACCCTTGTAGTAGTTCAATAATTCAACACTGCAGCAACCATATTGGCGTTAAAAATATATGTGAATTGTAAACTTCTGAATGAAGTACCGTACTTCAAAGTTCTTCAAACAGGTAGTTCAAGAAACTTACGTGCCAACTACACATGGAATCTCGACTTTCATATACCGACCGTGCAACGAGTGGTGGTTTGAAATGTTTCACTCTCACAGTGTATGCCCCTCCCCCCGGGACGAAGAGAAGAAGAGGACCGAACTTTCCGACTTTTCGCGAATCTTACTGGCGTCAGTTAGAGACTATTTGTATGATCCTAGGTGCAAACAACCAGTATGGATGGCGAAGTGTACGCAAATGAGGTGCAAAGGATCATGAAAAAATTCAAACTGGCGCACACGAGCTGTTCTCAGAATGTGTTTTCTGTCCAATTTTCGCATTTTCTTGTCTTATTATGGCATAATAGTCCTGATTTTATTGTCCCATAGCTAATTATTCTCTATCATATTAATTAATTTTTGAGGGAAAAAAAATTAAAAAGCAGAAAATCGGTGAAAATGAGGCGAAGGGTGGCTTGAGAATGACATCACTAGCTGTGACGTCACCATGGCGGTCAATCTTTTTTTTTTTTAATTTTCTTGTGGAGTTTAATGAAAATAATTTGGGGGGAGAGGGGGGAGAATGCCCTTACGTATATACAATTTGGATCTTGTCATAGTTGAAAAATCTCTAGAACGTGAGAATTTTATCTACAAAAGTTGACAAAGCTAATCGCCTTATGTTTGTGACAAATGATGATTTACGAATATCAGCGCGGTTGTATGGGGTGTTATGTCCGGCTATTTATGAATGAAACGTGACTCAAACATTTAAAAGCAGACTATCAAGTTGACCCACGGCAAGCTCGTAATATAATACCGGTACATTTAACTGTAGCCTTTGGGCTAACTGCCCTACTGAAAACAGCCGTGTAAGACGGAACAATGAAGAAACCATTTTAATATTGAGGTGAAATTTAGGTATATGATTTGACCCATTTAACACCATTCTGCAACAATTGCAATAATTCATTTAATTAGAACATTTATTTCATTGATATTTAGAATCAAACTATACTCCGCTCTGAATAATGAGTACCTTTCTATTTTGTTGATGATAGTTCTTACATTGTTAAACTGACTGATTGAATTAAATCCGCAATCATTCAAAAAATAAAGGCTGTATTATTTTGCGGCAGATATTGCACACAATGGGGCGTTATGTTCGTATGCCTAGAATAGATTAACTTGAACATATAGTGAGTTCAGATATCCTTTCAGCGTCGTATTTCATGTTTATTTATACGGTATTTTATTTACACGAAGGTCTCGATAAACATTTAGCTGGTTGAATCATTAAACTTCTTTCTGTCAGTATTGGTACCCACTCGTCTAGAGTCCCATAGACCCGCCCTTGCGAACCCCATTCACATTCGCGCGCCACGACATACCAAGGCGAACCGCATGGCAAAAGAACAGACAGGTGCGCTTTACCTGTGGGAGTTTAGGACTCGGGAGCTCACCTGTAATTAGGTCAGTTGAACAGGTAACGACTGGGTGACCTCCCTTGTCAGCGTACCTTGAAACTCAGTTGTGTTAAAAGCAGGTGAAAATATTTGCACCGCACAACGGTTCAAAATGATGGCGGTGAGAGTTGCCCTTTTCGGATTTTTATTTTGTCTGCTAGCAAGAGATGTCTGTGGTCAAGTTTCTGGAACCTCTTTGACAAGCGAGATTCAAAAACGTCCACAACTGTCGAGAGTAAGTATTCATTTCAATGTGTCTTCTCGCGAAAATTAATTTGTGACTCCATAAACATGGTCGAACTGGTGACTCAGTCTTTGAACAGTTGAAACGAGTGCTAAAATTTAAGTTAGTTTATAAAAATGGTGCGGGAGGTTGTGGTCTTTTGACTCATACTCGTACTACGCTACGGTTCCGGTATGATATCACCAATATTGGCATGAATTGCCCGACAGATAGTAACTGAATATATGTGACCCACATTTATTTCTAAGCCGTTTGCTGATCCATGCAGGCCATGTTGTTGTTGTTCCGGACGTTCCTCCTTTCAGACTAGGAGCCCCCTCTTACAGAGATATTTTAGAAGCTTGCAGTACCGTAACCCAGCCGCTTACTAGGTCGAGACAGGGTCAGTAGCACATGACTATAATCATGTCAAGTGTGTGTATTGTGGGGGTGGGGGTGGGGAGAGGGGAGTTATTATGGGATATGGACTGGAGAACAAATCCCTGCCGGTATGGTTTGATCTATCCTACTATGGAGGGGTTTAACTAATCACAGAATAAAGATGACAACGGATACAATTTTGTAGAAGTCCATTCTGACTATATTTACTACAAGCTTTCAGAGAAAAACTTTCTCCATCCTCAGGTAGAGTGGCGATTGCTCACATCTATCATTTCATCACATATCATTTCATAATTCATAATATTTTTTAAATATTTCACAATTTCCCTTCAGGGGTGGGAGAGGGGGTGTTGTCGAATTGTGTGACCGTCATACGAATTGATGGTGACGTGAGTTAATAAAATTTGGAATTTTTCACCTAAAAAATATACCCCTCAAATTATAATACATGTACATGTACATGTAAGTTGATTAATTGCTAGCCACCTTGCTGTGGGTTATATAATATGGGTTATTAAAGGCTCAAAGTTTGAGCTTATATAGGTCTCAAAGTGAGTCCAATACATGTATGATCGACCACAAAGTCATGGAGATTGGAGTGTCTTTCATTGTTTGGTAGGGTTGTGGAGGGGGTTAAGACGGCATGGATTTGCATGTAGATCAGGCCTTGTTTTTCATCACAATTCACGGGAATCCAAATAGATTCTCGCAACCCAGCTCTATACATTTCTATACAGATTGCTAAAATTTAACGAGAATCTGTTGGATTCCCGCAAATTATTTTGCGGTAGTGCTGACGGGAATCGGATTCCCGGATTCCAGTGGAAAAACAAGCCCTGTAGATCTATACAGGGAGAGGATTTTCATGGGATTCTTGACAGCACTCTGCAAAATAAGCTTACTTAAATGGGAATCCAACAGATTCATATAAAATTTGATCATTCTACTGTATAAAATCAAGATAGTTTCCAATCTAGGTTAACCAAGATGCTGTATCATCTAGATGTGATGCTCTGAAATTTTCATGTGAAAGTTTTGCCGATATTCTACGAGATCCCATAATAAGCCAATTGATGAGGACAAACAATCTGGCATTTATTGATGTTTAGTTCATGGAGACAAACAACTTAATTGATATTTTCTACCACCTGACAAAAGCAGACTTTTCAGCGGTACCGTAGTAAATCCTTTGAAGTTTACGCATGATGTCTAGACATGATGCCTTTAGTATTTGGATACGTTTTCTGTTTTCAAATTATTGGTCAACGCGTGCTCCTGTTAATTTTCCAAGCAGACAGCTAGCCACCTGATTTAATGCTAATATCAGATATAATGTTTCTCGATATTATATCTGAGTTTACTGAGATTGGATAGTCACCAACAGTGAAAAAGTCTTGATTCTTGTGTATTCCTGTAGTGTAGAGATGGATTTGTGAGAAAAAAATAATGAGTTATTTCATGGATTCCAGAGTATCATAGAGTTGGAGAATCTGTTCAGATTCCCATAAATTGTGATGAAAAGCAAGCCCTACGTGTACATCATTGTCTCTGAGGTGACCGACACTACTTGTGTTGTCCTATGCTGGCTCTGCGGCAGAGCCATGGATGAGTATTGCCGTCCATTCCTCGATGTCTGATCACAGTAAACTACATTGTAGGCTGTCCTGTCTCCAAATTGCTGATTACCATGCTGATCACGTGACTGGTGACATGCGATGTGTTAGCTGAATACACCCCATTAAATTCAAAGCACCCCTTCCATACATCAAAGTTATCAACACTTGTAAACTCACACAGGAGAACCTATACTTGATATGTTCAAAAACGTTGATGTCCGGAATATTTTCGTGAAATTTATCCAGAATCTATTCCGATTCCCATAAATTGTGATGAAAAGCAAGCCCTACATTTGTATGTGTACATCATTGTCTCTGAGGTGACCGACACTACTAGTGTTGTCCTATGCTGGCTCTGTGGCAGAGCCATGGATGAGTATTGCCGTCCATTCCTCGATGTCTGATCACTGTAAACTAGGCTGTGCTGTCCCCAAATTGCTGATCACGTGACTGGTGACATGGGATGGGTTAGCTGAAAACATTCCATTAAATTCAAAGCACCCAAACTTATCAACACTTACTCAAACAGAAGAACCAATACTCAATATTTTCAGAAAAACTAGCGTTGGTTGTCCATCTGCATTTGGATGGATCTCAGCCGATTGCCCCCTTCAATTTTTTCCGATAATATGGATAAATTTAAAGAAAAACTCTGGGATTTCATATCGAGTATTGTTTCTCCCATGTGTTACTTGTGCTCCAATTCCAGCTGAGAAAACTCGGACTGGTAAAATATGACTGCGGGTTTTGCCGACAGTATATTTTTTCATAGATCCGCACCCTACCAAAGGTCTTTTCTGGGATCACGTCAGTCTAAGACACTTCAGATACTTTATGTGGTTTATTTCACTGTCTATCCCAGAAATTATTATTTCTCCGAAAAATAATGTACAATAAACTGGAAATAATTATCTGATGTGAAGCTTGACAATTAGGCCTCAATTTAAGGTGGTAACCTGTTTTCAGGTTGCCTGGAGGTTGCCATATGAAAAATAGTGGTAACCTATTTTCAGGTCCCCATAATTTTGACTAATAATATGACAGGTTAATAATTATGCAATAGGTTGAACTGGTTCCCACAGGTTTCCAGTGTATAATTCATGGTAACCTGTTGAGAGGTTACCATCAGCACTCCTTAAATTGAGGCCTGACAATGAAGTTTCCATGATGTCATGTGAGCCAGGCGTCCATTTGAGAAAATAGTCCACTTTATTACCATATTACGTGTAAATCTGATCTGATTAAAAATTTATGAAAAATTGTTTCATGCGAAGTGAAATCTGAACTACATGTACATGTATATGATTTCTAAGCACATTTGGACGAAAAAAAGATGTGTTTGGGTTTCCTTTAAGTACTGGAATACTGTGGTAACTCAGTCTGGACCAGATAACAAACGTTTGCATGGTATTTGTATAGGTACCGTACATGTATTTCCTGCTGCAAAGTCCTACTTGTTAATCAACCTTTGCATAAGTTTGAATTCACCTACAGGTACATTTGTATGCTACAATTAGGATTGCGATGAATAGTGCATTGTCACAAACCTGGGTCATTACTGCTAACTGTTTTCATGTATATTCAGGGCAGGTACACATATCAACTATTTGTAAAGAAGACCCAAGCTTCACTATTTATAGCTGTTGTACATGCTGAATCTAAAGTGGACACTACATGTATTTGTTGTGACTTATACATGTACCTTAACTCTGCGCCCCATACTAGAGGGTTGCTATCCTGGCCCCATAATGACCCCATTTGATGCCCCATTCCATTCCATAATGACCCCATTTGATGCCTCAAACAGATTGATTAGTTTAACTCGTTAACAGTTACATCAAGTTGTATTTAAATAAGCACTTATCCTTTTCCATGTGAAGGTCAAAAATATATAGTTATACATGTACCTGTGGTTCCACAAAATTGTTTTGTTTGTGACAGTTTACTATTTATGGGCACTGCAGCCCAGCGTACATGTACACTCTGTGTTTCAGAAAGAGGCATCATATGGCACCCCATGGGGCAAAGAGTTAATTACATCCAAACGTGTAGTATAACCATACATGTTTATTGTAGACATGATATTAAGAATGTTGTTTCACTATGATTATATAGATTCTACTTAGAGAATATGTCCTGTAATATTCTCTTCAAACATTAAAGTTAACATACATACATGTATGATGTCATATGGCGGGGATCGAAATATTCAAAATAATTTACCTTTCACAAGAGACAGGAGACAAAAAAGTTTACCTGTCGTCTTTAAGAATTACCTGAACATGCGATCATTGAAATTGTAAAGTACATGTTATTCAAGTCTAATGGCAAAGCTAAATGCTGCAAGCTACCAATAAATTAATGACACCTTGTTTCCATGCACTAATTAGCTGCAGTTTTGAATGAATTTTGACAAAGATATATTTTGAACACCAAAAAAATTATTGGCTACATGTCACTGGAGACAGGTACTTTATTTCTCTACTTGTCTCTTTAAAAAATTACCTGTTAGGGACAGGTAGACAGGTGTAAATTTTGACCCCTGTATGGATGCAACATGCATAGCGTTTCAACAGACGCAAAACTATAAACATTGAAGTCATTGAGAACTTTTGCAGCTTGATTCTGGTAAATATATTTCCGTCTAAGTGTATTAGCTTTCAAGTGAGACAACTTGAATAACAGATCTATGCTGTCATGGAAAAACAAGCATGCTCCATGCAAATCTTATGATGGCCAAAAGTTCAGTTTTGGGCGATTCCATGTCACGTAAGTTACATTTTCATTCCCGATGGGGATGTATTTGTAACATTTGACAAAATTAACAGCCATGACTACACCAATAACAAAACAAATCACTTAAATAAAAGTATTTCTTATAATTTGAATGGGTTTTTGATTAATTTCAGTGAAACTAATTAGCATCTGGGCTTAATTAAAAAAGTGTCACGTAAGTTACTCAGAGAATTAGGGTAGTTTTGGGTCATTTAACGTATGTTAAAAATTCTCTGATTTGGATGGAAGAATCTTAAAAGTTCTCACCTATATCGATAGCTTGAACAATGAATTAGTAGGTATGAGTATAGTTGCCATCAGTCACTTTGCCATATTTCACCACAAGGGTTATAAAGATTGTTAACCAGTGTCACGTAAGTTACAAATGTGCGTCACGTAAGTTACATGGGGTGGGTTTCTGGACTATTTATTCAGGAAATACTTGCAGAAATGTTTAGAAATTGAATAATACGATGTAAATATACAGGAAGAACAATTTCTGGGATACTTAACTGTTCATTATTTTCTAATTAATTACCAAACTCATTACCATATTTTCAGTGAAAACATTGGAATTATTTATGGGACTGGACCCTGTACTTGTCTGCAAGGACAGTTTAGAATATCTTAATAGTATACTTTTAGTGGTAACAAAGTTAGAAATACTTAATAGTTGGATTTGCTTTTGACAAAAAAATTATTCCTAGTTTACATGGTTTTGTATATGTAACTTACGTGACAATTTTTGTAACTTACGTGACATGTCACGTAAGTTACACAACTTCACTCGCCTAAATTTCTATTCAACTATTTGTTTTTTACCAAGTTAAGAGGTGGATGTTCCTAGTGGACATAAGGTAGTTTCATTGAGGGAAGAGTTTTTTTATATCTATTGCCTATATTATCTCTTGACAAAATGACCCATGAAAATTTGTCACGTAAGTTACATTGCGATAATCGGATTGAATATTGAGTGAAAATGAAATAGTCTTGCCAACTTCACAAATTTGGCAAGTTTGCATGTTAGAATACATGGTTATTAGTTACTAACATCAGATATAACCAAACTGAGATGAATACTTCAGATTTTACATCTTAATTTGAGGCCTACTAGAAAATCACATTTTATGGCTGTCCGAGTTTGCTAGGTATTTTAATGGTATTTTTTTCTAGAATGTGGACCAGTCAATGACAAAAACTTCATTTTGTCTTAGTTCAGGCACTGGTTGATACAAAAAATCAACAGATGTCCCAATCCTAGCAGTTTGAAATTTGAGCAACTTTCACTCTCTGTAGTGGAATCGCCCTTTATTGTCACAATCTTTCACCGCTCAAATGCTACCAGGGAGTGCTAATTTATCATCGATTAAAAAAGAAAAAGAAAAAAGAGACCTACGCCAACCCCCCTCTACAACTCACCCCCAAACTTGACAAAGTTAGGCCTTTGATAATTATCAGTCATCATGGTCGTATATTAGGTACCAATTACCATTGATCAGTCATGTCATGCCACTACATGTACAGTACATGTGTATAATGTAGCTCTCACTGTTGTGTTCAGTGTATAGTAATTTTGTAATATACATGGTCATATTATTTATGACTCACAACTAGTTCTAATAAATATGTGCAAATTATTCTTTGAAGTTGAAATTCATAATTACACAGCAAGTCGAGTGGGAACTTAATCAACTAAATACACTGTTAAAAAGTTAATGGTGTGAAGTGTGCCTTCAGGCCATATTAAACTCATTCATTGTTTCTTTGTCCTGGGCCATGGATGAGTCTGCTTGTTTGGAATTTCCATTGCCAAATTACCTATAGAACTTGAACACTTGAAGTCCTAATAGAAGTTTAACAGCTTAAGGCCTGCAAAAATATTTATTGTTTATCCTCCTTCCTTTTAAAAAAGTGAGGGAAGGTGCATTTTGTAGGATATTCTATATTTACACTCTTAAAAGCTTTGAACACAAATATCTGAGATGAAAATATAACCCTGTGAATGTCTTCACAATGTTGATTTATGCTTTCATGATGCTAGAATTGTTATTAAATTTCCTGGAGCATGTTCAGACTGAGGTCCCTCTTATTGATCTGATATAGCTATATTATTACCTGGATGTTTTGACTAATATAGGAAGGTACATGTAAGTAATTAATCCATATATTTTTTCTACATGTACAACAATTACGTCCAGTGTTTGTTGTTTATGCATTGATGAGTAATTCTGTAGGTAATTTTAGAGTATTGGAGGTAAAATTAGTCCATACACAAGATTTAAGAAATAAAAAACTACACTCTCAGACAGTTTCTAAATGAAGATTACAAACACCTGTTTGTGTTGTCATTCATGTTTATATGCAATAAAATAATGATATTGTTTACAGCAGGATATTAAGAACATAGTGGAATGATGATTATATAGCTCAATATAAATCCTTGAATAGGAAAGAATATTGAGGTTCATGAGGAGGGGTCTCCATGGATTATCATAATATTGATAATTTGTGGAAATAATTTTGTGGATTTGGACAAATTTCAAGTGGGCTTCTGATTATCCCCTAAAATCAAGGAAATATTCAGTAAAATAAATTAACTGCCAGATTTTTTTTACCACTTAACTTTTTTCTTGAATAAATGTGATGATTCTCTGAATACAATGAGGGTGGGTATATTTCATTGAAGTCAGTGGAAATTGAGTAATTGGGCATGCAGTAAATTAAGATTCAATGTCTAGAATATAAACAAATATTCAAGTCTAGAATATAATGGAGATTGTTCAGAATATAAGGAGATTCAATGTCTAGAATATAAGTGGAGATTCAATGTTTTGGATATAAATGGATATCATATGTCTAGAATATTAATGGAGATTCAGTTTTCTAGAATATACATATAAATGGATATTCAATGTCTGGAATATAAATCGAGATTCAATGTCTAGAATATATATATAAATTGATGTCTAGAATACTATGCAGATTCAATGGGTAATGAGTGGGTTAAAAATGAAAATTTCAGGACTCCTCAATATTATTGGATGTACATGTACATTTTGCTACAATACATGTCGTAATGGTACAGGATATAATTGTTTATACATATAGCCCAATTCGGAAAGGGTTTTACCTCCCTTGTTCCACTAGGGGCGTGTTGGTGCAGAGAACTTCCTGTAAGTACCAAAGGCCCTCACAATTAGTTTTTGGTAATTAAGTATTCTATATTTTTCTGGAGAATTAATGTACTAATGTACACGTACACATGATATATATCGGTTGATGTAGAAAATATAATCAGAATATTTCTGGAATAGTTTATCGATATATTATCCCAAATAAATGCGGGTGCCTTTGATAAAGGTGAAACCGAGGCGACTAATTCCCGGAAGCGGCTTTTCATGCCTCTAACCTCGAAGAGCGGCATTCATTCAGGGGGGCATCAGCCACATTCCGGAAAGGGCTATACATGTAGCATCAAAATCACATCTGTGGGCTATTTCCAGACCTTATCTTAGGCATATCCTAACATGTCTATTATAAACCTACTGAACAGTGCATGTCACTGAGCATGACAGATCATTGAATACTAGCAGGACTGTTAATGCCATCAATAAACATAGAAATAGAAATTAGTATTCATTGAGTTTTTAAAATGTATATTCTTTGTATGAAAGGCTCTCATTGTTTACTTTGTATGTACATCTATGGGAAACATCATTTCCTGGATACCTATGACCTGATAGCACAATGCACCAACTATAGACAGGTATATTAATGGCCATTGATTGCAGGTAAACAACATACTGTTCAGACAGGCTATCAATGAAATGGTTTGATAAAATTGAACAGTTGAACATTTTGTAAGGTAAAGGATTTTTTTTCTAGTCCAGATTATACTGTCTACATGCATATTGATCAGTGAAAAAAATAAAATAATTTGCTTTGAATTTTGGTTCCTTTTCTAAATTGAGATATTTAATCTGTTTTTATCTCCACTGGCCTACTGATCAACAATGCTGGGAATATTTGAGGATGATAACACCACTATTCAAAGCTATAATTGCATTTGAATCTAAATGTTTAGAATATAAATGGACGGAGATTTAATTAGCTTTCAATTAGGTTTCTTTTTCTAAATTAAGTTATTGAATTTGAATTTTCTATACTGGTCAATTGATCAACAAGGCTGGGAAGATTTGAGGATGATAACACCACTATTTAAAGCTTTAATTGCATTTAAATCTAAATGTTTATACAGAGGACTTAATTCCCCAAACACAGGAGAGTCCATTTCCTCTAAATAACTTTATTTTCCCTATTAAACTGTCTTGACAGTGAATTTATGGGTTTGGTGATCAACACCGAAGTCAAAAGGAACAGTTCAGACTGCATGTGTTGACACATCAGCTAGTATGTCCAGGCACAGGGGTTATTTAGCTCTCCTGAAATTAGCCTCTTCAACTCATTGACATACATGGTATTAAATATGTGTAGACAATAAAACTCCAGACTTTTATTGTTTATACAACTTGAAGTTGTATGTTATTTGTACATTTTCCTAGGAAGTACATGTAGGCTCTCATTTGCAAATTGTCTGGTATATGTAATGAGTCAATCAGTCAGTCAGTCCGTCCGAATCCTTTCATCGGCAAAATAAAGAGAACCGTCGACATTAGAACCTTGATTTTTGGCATGAATGTTAACTGTTACCAGCAAGTTCTGAGCTGACCTACTTGGTTGACCTATAAACCTTGAAATTCTGAGAGGATTTCAGGTTATTTCTAGATAGAGGGCCCCTAAGTCTTCTCTCGACCGTCTCCCGTATTTCTAGATAGAGGGCCCCCAATCATCTCTCGACCGTCTCATGTATTCCTACGAAACTTTGACATTAGAACCTTGATTTTTGGCATGAACGTGCATTAGGGGACTGTTACCAGCACCCGGGTGTGAAAAGGAATAGGACCCAACCTGTGTGGTTCCCGGGTGTGAAAAGGAATAGGACCCAACGTCGTGATATGACCGAAATATAGTTGAAAGCGACATTAAATCATATTCACTCACTCACTCACTGTTACCAGCAAGTTCTGAGCTGACCTACTTTTGATGAAAATTTAACCTCCTTAGGTGACCTATAAACCTCGAAATTGGCAAAAACATGTCTTAGGTCAAGGTACATGTACACACTTAAATCATATCAAACTCTAACTTCGTAGGTCCTGTGACGTTAGTCTCACTGCTCATGACATTAGTATGATTATAAGATAAATAGGAGTTGAAACCTATGTAAACAGACCATGCTTGGGATCAGATCATAATGTCAGTTGGGACCTATTATAATGTCAGTATTTAGCTAGCTTAGCATCATAGTGTCGGTATTGAGAGGTTGGGACCATATTGTTAGTGTTTAGAGGTTGGTCGGTTTACTATCGTGAACTACATGTATTCTTCACAATCAACTGCGAAACGAGGCAATATGAGTTGTCTCCCTTGTCAAGTGTTCACCTGTCATTTATTAATAAATGGAAAAAACAGCTTATAATTATTTTAATTTCTGGGTAAATAGTGACTAGATTTTTGGCGAACTTCCTCCATTGTTATATTCAGTAAGTTTCATCCATAGATTTGTTCATTAATCCTTTCAAATAATTAACACAGTTGCTGTTAATTTTGTTGAAATCCCACTGATAAGACCATGCTTTATCGTCCTGAGTATAGAGATCAAGTTGCTTGCATTGGTAGCGTAACTACACCGTTCAAGTGTTTCAGATTTTGAATTGAATGTCGACTGTTAATAAGGCCTCTGTTAATTAATCTTTAGCTTCTCATGACCTTGGGAGGAAATTATGATGATGCTGAATGCTGTAATTATTAATTATTTGGCTGCATTAAGACATTGCAATAAAAATGAAGTTATGTATGTGGTAAACTTCGAGCACCAATGGAAAGTTTATATCAACTTGTCAAAGACAACTATTTCCCTAATTTCTGCAATTAGAACTGCAAAAAGCTTTGTTGTTGACTAAATCATGTGAAATTTAAATGGCACCTGTGACATTATATCATAGAATTTATATTCAAGTAACACCCTTTTTAAAGAAGGAAAATTTGAGAGGAGTTAACCAGTATCCCAACAAAATTTAGTTATATTTATCAATAGTCTCCCCTTGTAAAATTGCTGCTTCCAATAAATTAGAATCAACCACCAGAGTCCCGTTGGAATTATCAATTAACTGAAATGTCTGCATAGAAAAACGTCAGCTTGTGAACAGAAATCAAAGAAAAGAAGGCAACAATATTATTTACCATCGAAACGAACTGAAAAAACCCAGTCCAATTCCGTAGCAATGGCCAAAGATCGGCTTGAAATAAATTTTCAATGGATTATTTCTTGGATTGTCCTTTCCTTCAGATATATCTAGTCTTCAAAAAGGTATTTACGAAAACTGGTCGCATTTTATCGTTTTTGTTGGACGAAATCCTACTTGCCGCATGCGACAGGCAGATTTTTTTGCAACCTGTCGCCGGAAAAATTCACTTGCCGGCGGCAGGTAGGCATGCGTTATTTCGACCGTTGCCTTTTTCTGCACATTTTTTTTTTGCAGCAAAAAATGCCAAATAATTAAAACAATGCGTAATTATTGTTACGACAAAAAAACATGCGGGCGGGTCATGAGAAGCTAAAGATTAATTAACAGAGGCCTAAGGACGGATAAAGTTCCTTGGAGCGATTATTAAATGTAAGAGGGAATCTCGTTGTCAAAATAGTGACATCCAGGCTCCCACTTGCGTGAGAGTGGTGATCTCACTATCATGAAGGCATAACTCTGTTGAGAATGACTGACATCCATGTCATTTTCTTCATGTTCAGTTTAAATTTTCTTCATGTAATATAGATTCTAAATATCCAACAAAATTTGAGGGGTCCCAAATGATTTTTGAATATTTTTACGTTGCAGTGATTAGGTCATTTAACGAATTTTCACTACTACCCCCAAAACTATTATTACCATTATTGTTTATATCAGTTGCTATGTATGTATTTGACTGCATAAAGTCAATGTCATTTTCTTCATACTCAATGTATATATTTCAAAGGAGATGGTACGATAAGGCGGGATTTTGGCCTATACGTGGTGCGGTTAAAATCGAAAAAATATAATGTCCTCAAAATAATTGTGTTTTAATGTAACGACAAGAGTCAAGAGAAAATATGTACACAATATGTAAAAGTTCTAGCTCGACTGGGTTTTCATTGTACATGTAGTCATGACATGAAATTGAAATCCGCAGTGCTATTTCGTGAAAAAAAGGGTCTGAATCGAGTCATTTAAACACACATTTAGACATAAAGAATCGCTTGGACCAAAAAGATTTTCCAGCAGTGGAGTTATATAATGCCACAGCACATAACCAAGTTAAATGGCGTTTTGGTCCAAGGGATCCTTCATGTCTAAATGTGCATTCAAATGACTCGAGTTAGACCCATTTCTCACGAAATAGCACATTCTGCGAATTTCAGTTTCATGTCATAACTACAATCATAACGCAAACAAGCTAGAACTTTCACATATTGTGTACATATATTTTCTCTTGCCGTCACAATTATTTATAGGACATGTTATTTTTTCGATTTCAACCGCACCACATATAGTCCAAAAATCCCGCCTTATCGTGTCATCTCCTTTGGTCTAGTTTCACAATGTAGAATACAATTTGGGGGGAGGGGCCATGCCACTTTTAAGTTTAATAATGCAGGAAGGTAGACATTAAATTCTTGAATGTCACCAGTTGTCATGGTTGTTTTCAAAAAGAGCTGGACGTGTCACCATGATTGTGACGTCACATTATGATGTAACGAAACTACATGTAGTTCAGAATGCAGTGACACTGCATGTGCTCGAGTCGACTGCGCTGCATCTTGCGCAAATGGCCAGTTTGGATACTGGGGAGCTTAAATACTTAAATTCTCTTCGTTCCTATGTCTTTTCAGTATTACAATTGGCTGACACGCACTCAGTTGAGTGCAAACTTTGATGGAAGCAACCGGTATTCCATCTTCGCGCCAAACAACACAGCGTTTGAACAGATGAACGCAGAGAGACGACGTCGCTTTGATCAGTTGGAGACGAATCTTCAGGGTCTAGCGAATTATGTCAATTCATATACTGGTAATATGATTATACATGTACATGTAAATGTTGTCCTTGTCGATACAGTAATTCCCCTAATAATTCAATCACAGGAAGTTCACCTTTCAACTCTGTTATTCGAACACAGAGAAAAAGTAACATTCCCATTCTTCATTCAAATTGGAGAATAGTCGGATAATGAAAAAATGTGACAATTTGTAGCTGGTGTCATAGAGCATATTGCCAGATTTATGCCATTTTTGCTGCACTTTCGGTGATCGAATTATTAGGTGAATTACAGTTCCAGGCCAGCTCAGGAATTGAACGAACAACCTCTCCTGACATGCTGCACAGCAAAAAATAGCTTTCTAAAAAGAACAAAAAGAAAATCTTGTTTCCAGATAATAAATCTAGAAACTAGATTTATATTCCAGAATGTTAATGTATGTCTACGAATAAAAAAAAATATTTTCTTGCAGTTTTAAAAGACCTATTGGAAATATATCTTTTATACCTACATGTAATATTATAATTACCCCTATTAAAGTTGATTGTGGTGATATCTGCCATATTTACATTGTACCTTCAATATTTATAGTAAAATCAATTTTGAAATATTTTAGGGCATATTGTCATTGTCTTGTTTTAAGGGAGATAATCTGTTATGGATTTTTTTTTCCAATCCTGAATACATGAGAAAAAATCCCCCCCATGAACAGATTATCTTTTCAAAACAAGATTTTCAATCCCAAAATATGTCAAAGAATACAGAACAACAGATTGTGATAAGCTACATATATAATCACGATCAAATTTGGGGTAATTAATTAATAGAAAGTATGCATACTGCTTACATGTATGCACCAAAATTCTTGAATATAGATCTAGTATCTAGATGAGACATAGAAAATGGGAACTATTGTACTGTTCTTTGAAATCTTCACAAGTAAATGCAGATAAAATGGCACACTCGTACATATATGTACATATGATTTGTTTTTCAGTGTATGCCAAGTCAATCACTACTAATTCCATGCGGGACAATACCTTCGAAATTAGCAATGGTCCCAATCAGGAGAAACTATTCATCGCTGTCAAGCAGGCCAGCGGGGTAAGTACTAGTCAAGTGAGTGCAGGTCAATTAAAGTGCCAAACAAATTAGGCTCTCTGACGATCCATTGTGATCAGTGTCTGTAGAGCCTAATTTTCAAAATTCGAAATTAAAAAGAAAGAAAAAATTGTAGTTTTGGTTAGGTTTTTCTTAGGGTTAGGGTTTTGCTAGAGTACGTTTGTTTGGGTCATCGTTGCCGTGTGACCAATAAGGTTAGGTGCGACATTAAACTTCAGACAACCAACCATAACCCACCGACCCACCCCATTGTCTTCCCGATGTCACTCCAAAGTAAATTAGGTGTACAAATTGAACAATAATCATATCATCTTTCATGTCAGAACCTCCACTAACAATGTCCATGCACAGTTCTTGGAAATAGATTGTACATCAACGTGAAATCCTTGTTCGCGATGGGTGTCCGATAACTGGTACTGTCCTTGCCGAGAACTGAGCTGAAAAGTCCAGTTAAAAAGTTAGTGACATCATCAAT
Source organism: Hanleya hanleyi (assembly GCA_036873755.1). Taxonomy (NCBI): domain Eukaryota; kingdom Metazoa; phylum Mollusca; class Polyplacophora; order Lepidopleurida; family Hanleyidae; genus Hanleya; species Hanleya hanleyi. Next base: position 68,704 of record JAVTVY010053393.1, read on the forward strand.
GACATTTATAACGGAAGAACGGGTACGAGCTCAGCATTCATCGTGTCCGTTTCTGTGTGATTTCGAGAAATACTTTTTTATATATTCCAGAAAAACCTTCAAAAATGCACGATAATAGATCGGACAGCCGCACATTTCTCCTTTATATACTGTATGTACAAGTATAGTTCTCCTTTACATGTATATACTCGATGTATTCCTATATTTCTCCTTTATTTAAGGTATGTATTCCTATATTTCTTCTTTATATACTGTATGTATTCACTATTTCTTCTTTATATAAGTTTATGTTTTCTTCCATGTATATTCCCCTGGACTTGCATGAACTGTTATATACTGACATGACGGAGCAAATAAGCATAAAAAGTGATAATAAAATGAAAACCATACCATTAGGCTGTGTCACGTTGGTCAGTCATGTCAGTGTAAATTATACACAGTATGGAATAAACTCCTGCAATATACAGAAATACAAATGTTAACATACAAATGTTGACATTTTGGTGATTAATTTTTAAGCATACAGTTGTCGGTAAATCCTAAACAATTTCCCACATGTATATTTATTAATTTGTACATAAAGTTAAATTTGGAAAATTGTTTAAAATTCATGTCAAGTTTATGGTTAGAAATCAATTGCCTATGTCAATATTTGTATATTTTCTATTTCTGTATCTTGCAGGGGCTTATTCAGAGTGTGATGCAGCCTAATGGTTTGGTTTTCACTTCATTATCCAGTGTCATGCTTGCAGACTGAGTGTGTACACAGTTAAAAATAATTTCTTGGATTTTTGCTTGAACGAGAGAAATTTTCTTAAACGAGAAATCACAGTTTTGTCCTCTATAGAAGAAGAAATTCAAGCACCTGACAGATAAGTCTTTTCACATAAAAAGGAATAGTTTTGAGAACTCTTTGGCTGTTCTTAGCCATTTTAAACTCCGCTTGTTTTTAGCTCATCTGGGCCGAAGGCCCGATGGGCTTATGTCATGGCCTGACTGTCCGTCGTCCGTCGTCCGTTGTGCGTCGTCCGTAAACATCTTCTTCTCTGAAACCGCTTGGCCGATTAAGCTGAAACTTGGCATGCATGTTCCCCCCAATGAGTACACCAGAATTTGTTCATGCCGTGTCGATACGATTTTAAATATGGCCGCCATGGCGGCCATCTTGAATTTGCCATTGAAACATTGTTATCGCGATTTCTCAGGAACTGCTGCATAGATCTTTCTCAAATTTGGTACACAGGTTCCCCTTGGGGTCTAGTTGTGCAAGATACCTGTTGTGGTCCGATTCACAAATCCAATATGGCCACCAGGCGGCCATCTTGGATTTCCCCATGAAACATTGTTATTGCAATTTCTCAGGAACTACTTTGTGGATCTTCCTCAAATTTGGTACACAGGTTCCCCTTGGGGCCTAGTTCTGCAAGATATCTTTTCTGCTCTGATTCGAACATCCAATATGGCCACCAGGCAGCCATCTTGGATTTCCCTATGAACCTTCGCTATCGTGATTTATCAGGAAGTACTGCATGGATCTTTCTCAAATTTGATACACAGGTTCCCCTTAGTGTCTAGTTGTGCAAGATACTTTTGTGGTCTGATTCAGAAATCCAATATGGCCACCAGGCGGCCATCTTGGATTTCGAGATGAAACATTGTTATCTCGATTTCTGAGGAAGTACTACATGGATCTTTCTCAAATTTGGTACAGAGGTTCCCCTTGGGGTCTAGTTGTGCAAGATACAATTTGTGGTCTGATTGAAAAATCCAATATGGCCACCAGGCGGCCATCTTGAATTTGCCAGTGAAATCTTGCCATTATTTTTCGTTAACTACTGCATGGATCTTTCTCAAATTTGGTACACAGGTTCCTCTTGGGGGTCTAGTTGTGCAAGATACCTTTTCTGCTCGGATTCGAACATCCAATATGGCCACCAGGCGGCCATCTTGGATTTCCCTATGAAACTTCGTTATCGTGATTTATCAGGAAGCATGGATCTTTCTCAAATTTGATACACAGGTTCCCCTTGGGGTCTAGTTGCACAAGATACAATTTGCGGTCTGATTGAAAAATCCAATATGACCACCAGGCGGCCATCTTGGATTTCCAGATGAAACATTATCGCGATTTCTCAGGAACTACTGCATGGATCATTCTCAAATTTGGTACAGAGGTTCCCCTTGGGGTCTAGTTGCGCAAGATACAATTTGTAGTCTGATTGAAAAATCCAATATGGCCACCAGGCGGCCATCTTGGATTTCCAGATGAAACATTGTTATCGTGATTTCTCAGGAACTACTGCATGGATCTTTCTCAAATTTGGTACAGAGGTTGCCCTTGTGGTCTAGCTGTGCAGGATACCATATATGGTCTGATTGAAAAATCCAATATGGCCACCAGGTGGCCATCTTGGATTTCCCCATGAAATTTTGTTATCGTAAATTCTTAGGATATTACTGCATGGATGTTGATACACAGGTTCCCCTTGTGGTCCAGTTGTGCAAGATACAGTACCTTTTTTTGGTTCATTTCGAAAATCCAATATTGCCGCATCTTGAATTTCCCATGAAACTTTATCATAAAATCTCAGAAAATAACTGCATGGATCATTTTATAGTGTTCAGGGGGGACAACACAAGTTAGAAACTCATCTATTGCAGTTCTTTAGTAAACATTTCTCACAGCTACTTTCTCCAGTTACAGACAGATGACCTACAGTGCCGTGGCACTATCTTTTACATCTTCGCAGACAGATGGGGTATGTCTTGATTAGGCCATACCTCACCAGAGAATACTTTCATTGGAAAAATGTCCTGTTACATCTCATTGCCATCGTAACAACCCAGTCACACATATTTCGTACTCGACATGTCTCCCCTGGTGCATATACCCACAAAATATTGGAATCGTAGGTTAAAAACTGTCCAATATACTGTCCGGACACGAAGTGGACAGACGGACGAACGACTGCAATCACATAATAAAAATTGGTTCTGGTTATTGCTTATACAGCTTACTGACAATCACACATTCTATTTTGGTATAATTGCCTTTATTCCATAACCTCCAATTACAATCATGAATTTGCAGCTTGACCTCCTGTGAAATCGACTATGTTGCCATTTTGTTCAGGGGAGACAACGCAAGTTAGAAACTCATCTATTGCAGTTCTTCAGTAAAAATTTCTCGCAGCCACTTTCTCCAGTTATAGCCAGATGAGCGCTACAGTGCCGTGGCACTATCTTTTGTAAATTTGCAGAAATGTTTATTTTTCTTATTCAAGAAAAGTCTTAAATAAGTAAAAAATGGATCACTCACAAGAAATTATTTCTTATGAAGTTAAGAAAATGTAAGAATATTTAAGAAAATGTAAGAAATAATTTCTTGTGAGGGACCCACTTTTTAAGACTTTTCTCAAATAAGAAAAATAAACATTTCTGCATACATGTATTTATAAGAAACAAGCAGAGTTTAAAATTGCTAAGAACAGCCAAAGAGTTCTCTAAACTACAACTTTTCATTTGAAAAGACTTACTTGTCAGGTGCTTGAATTTCTTCTGCTATAGAGGACAAAACTATGATTTCTCGTTTGAGAAAATTTCACTTATTCAAGCAAAAAATCAAGAAATTATTTTTAACAGTGTAACATTTACTCGGTTCCAGGAACTAATTGCGCTGCACATGAAATGTCATATCGCCAGGCATACGCTTTTCGGCATTTTCCAAAATATGCTGTAGCAGCAAATCGCGGTTCATTAAGGCCTTAAAATTTGAAATAACTTATTTTCTCCTTTATTTCTACAGGGAGTTGCCGGTGTAAGTCAATACTTCGTTAATGGTGCCCGGATTGTGGTCACTGATATCCAGTGTTCTAATGGTATACTTCATATCATCGACAACATCCCTGATCCTGTCAGTAACAAGTTCATTTATAGCTATCTTCTACAACCAGATATCCCTAACCTTCCCATAACGTAAGTATACCATATAAAAATATAGCTACATATCTCCAAACAGCCACATATCTTGCTTTGGCCTGTAAGAGCTATTTCCCCTGAGCTGCCTTTTCAAGTCCTCAAATCTTTGCAATTAAAACCAGAGTTCTAGCCTTTGTGTTCTAACCATTCAAAAACTGTTATTTGCTCATTGAACAAAGTTCTTCAGTCATCGTTATTTTACAACCTCTTGTTCTCAGGACGAGTCCTAACAAAGACATAAATAAAATGGACCACTGCCAAAAATACCCTACTTACATGTATTTAAGATAATGTCCTAAAATTTTCTTGAAATAAGATAATTTTACTCAAAATAAGTTAAATTTTAAGAAAATGTTGAAGATTTTTGAGATCTGGCGTCAGCCAGAGGCTCTTTAGAATGCTGTGAGGAAATGGACAAAAGTGCAAACCGACTCACGGGATAGCCTTACGCTGCATGAAAGTAGTTCCACAGAGATGAGTTTTGGGGATCCTTAGTGGTTGAAAGGCTTTTGTATGTCTATATTTAGTCACTAATAGTCACTTGGCATATATTTGATCCCTTATCTGCATTAAATATTACTCTGTTCATTGTTTTCCCACAAAATATGAGATTAATACGCTCTAAAGTATGGCAGACTGGTATCGTCACTTTACCAAAGCTTGGACTCTGCTGATAAAATTATACAGTTTAGCTGGTTAGGTGTATATGTGAGAGATGCTCTACCATAGCAGCCAACCTGGCCACCACTGTTTGCTTTTCTCACAAGAGCAAGCTGTAACATATCTTATAATCTTTTCCTATCTTGTACTCCACCAGTCAGCCTGTGGGATATCCAGAAAGTGTAATACATGTCTTGTCTTATCCTAACTTGTGACATAACCATCATCAACCTTGATGTCCAGCCCTTCTCACTCATAACACTAAATCAATCTTTATTTACCTCTAGGTATAATCTCTCTTATTTACCCCTAGGTACATGTATGTTCTGTACAAACTGACCTTAATCCCCTAGACTTCATTCCACTGGCCCCTTTTTCCATCGAATTCTCAACAGGTCAGTTTGCAGTTTCAAAGCAACACCAACAATACCATGTTATAAAGAAGGTATCATATTGCTTTCTTTATGCTGGTTAAATTAACATGGTGGTCATGGTGTTCATCTGGAATCCCGAACTGACGTATTGGAGGAATTATGTATCAAGATAAAGAGCAAAATTCAGCTATTTTGGTTGAGTCAAGGTTGGATGAGCACCTACTGTAGTGTCTAATTGGACGGAAATTAATTGGGTAACACATGGTTAGCGTAACGTGTGCAACTTCCCTCATTATAGGACTACCTTTCATTGTTTCCACAGATCAATTTCACATAAACTACGATAAAAGTAACTCCGAAAATGGAAGTCATTGTGATATAATATTCTATATTTCGGCTCCCATTTTCGGAGTTACTATTATCCTAGGACTGCCTTTCTTTGGTATGTTCAACTTCATTATGTCGGTACCTTTTAAGAAGGGCCGTTCGCGTCATAAATCCAAACGTTTAATAAATTTAAACGTTTAACTTGCACCAACCAATCAGATGTCATGAATTGACATTTGGAAGACCTTTCCTGTCCAAAAGCAAACGTTTGCTGTTGTAACGTCCAATACTTTAGACGTTTCCTGTCAAAAGGCAAACGTTTCCAGTAGTAATATTCGAGAGTTTTAAACGTTTCCGGTTTAAGGGGACTCGTTACCGGTTGTGATCGTCCAGCCAGATTTTTTTATTGCTGCCGCGTATGTTCAAACCTCGACATCAACACTTGTCCACTGGCAAAACGTTTCCACTATGTAGTCTGTTTGAACCAATCAAAATAACCGTTACAAATATTCGCGCATATTGTATTCCTCATGCCCACCGTGCATCATGTCCTGCGCAAATTGTCCCGGTGCCAAAGATATTCTCCAAAACCTAATTTGTAAGAACGGTTTTCATTGGTTAAAATACACTACATACCGGAAACGTTTGCCAGTGGAGATTTGCACCTGTTGGTGTAGATGTTGGAATACACGCGGCCCAAATAAAAAATCTGACTGGACGATCACAACCGGAAACGTTATCCTTTTAACCGGAAACCCTTAAAGACCGAATTTTTCTTTTGACAGGAAACGTCTGAAGTCGCGAATTTACAACTGGAAACGTTTGCTTTTTAACAGGAAAATGTCAGTTCATAACATCTGATTGGTTGGTTCAAGTTTAAACGTTTAAACTTTTTAAAGCTTTACAATTTTTAAACGTTTAAGAAGTTAAAACGTTTAAAGGATGCGTTTATGGCACGAACGGTCCTGCATATACCTTGTCACAGGATGTAACTTGTGATTGCGTTTTAGCCACATACATTCGTGCCTGGTGCCACCTGTGCCTAACTTGAAATTAAATATATAATTGTTCGTATATTTCATTACAAACTTATCCCCCAATAACCCAGCTACCAGATCTCATTAAAGCCCATAGGCTCTAGTTTTTTTTCTTATCCAAGTAAAATTTGGAGTGGGGTAAGTATATTTCACTTAAACCAGAAAAAATTCTAATTTTTTCTTAAAACAAGATTTTTTAGAGAAAAATTCTAATTTTTTTCTTGCTGAAGTATACTTACCGCACTCCAAATTTTACTTAAACAAGAGATAAAAATCTTAAAATTTTCTTAAAATTTAACTTATTTTGAGTAAAATTATCTTATATCAAGAAAATTTTAGGGCATTATCTTAAATAAGTAGGGTATTTTTGGCAGTGACCTTGTTGCTTCTTTGCTTGATTATAGCACTAATCAGGTTAGGGTGATCCTGGTTTCCAAAATGGCGGTAGAAAGGGTGGTTGCTCAATAATATCCTATATTTTCACTGTGAGCCACTTGCAGGCAGGTACATGTATAACTGAAAAAATGTTGAAAGAGACCTTAAACCCGACTCGCTCACCCACCATTGCCCTAGGGTGGCCGAGTGGTCTAAGGCGCTTCGCTGGTGACCGCTAGCCTCACACCGCTGAACCGGCACGGGTTTGAGCCCAGTTGGTCAATGTGTGAAAGTTTGTCAGTTACTTGCCGAAGGGCGGTGATTCTCTCCGGGTACTCCGGCTCCCTCCACCAACCAAACTGAGCATCACCATATGAGTGAAACAAACTTGAGTGTGACATTAAGCCAAAATTCCGTCCCTCCCTCCTCCCACCATTGCCCACATGTTGATTTTCTGTTGTGCATGTAAAATTCATCAATAAGTGAAATATTTGATGAACATTGTACATATAGAAGATTGCACACTATAACCATATGCCGGTAAATAATGTCCATTATTTTGACCTCAATTTTATTGCAGGGATTTCTTCCAAAATCTGCTCCGGTATCTGCCCGAGAATAACTTTGTCACCATCCCAGAATTCAAAACGGCAGATAAGATCACGTTGTTTGTTCCATCCAATGAGGCGATGAGAAAAATTCCAAATAACCGATTGGCAGAACTAAGACAAGACCATCAGCGTTTGAACCAGGTAACCATAGCGATACATAGCGATGTACCAGGTCTACAGTGAGAACGAATTGTGCATTATTATCAAGCCTGTAGTAGTAGCCTGTACAGTTGGGGGGGGGGGGGAGACTTAATTAGAAACACCGGGCTGCACATTTCTTGTACGATCAATAACTCGTGAACCATTCAGCCGATCGACTTCAAACTTGCAGAGTGTCTTGACATCGGTGAGAGGATGGTTGGGATTGCTTTTCAGTTACCTGCGTAATCCAAGATGGCCGCAATCAGTTATCTTGGATTTCAGCAGTTGTATCTTTACACATTTCTTTTCCGATCAATAACTCGAGAACTATTCAATCGATTGACTTCAAACTTTGGGATTGTCTTGACATCGGTGGGAGGACGGCTGGGATTACTTTTCAGGTATCTGTGTAATCCAAGATGGCCGTTATCAACCATCTTGGACTGTCAGCAGTTCGATCTTCGCACATTTCTTTTCCAACCAATAACTCGAGAACCATTGAACCGATTCACTTCAAAGTTTCTTTGCGTCAATGAAAGGACGGTTAGGATTGCTTTTCAGTTACCTGCATAATCCAAGATGGCCACCATCGATCAGCCTTCTTGGATCTCAACAGTTGGATCTTTGCACATTTCTTGTCCAACCAGTAACTTTTGAACCGATCGACTTCAAACTTGCAGAGTTCCTTGACATCGGTGAGAGGATAGTTGGGATTGCTTTTCAGTTACCTGCATAATCCAAGATGGCTGCCATTAATGATGACAGTTTCTAAATGCACTTTCTGCATAAAAAGCAACATAGTTTCTGTCGGATGCATGGCTCATTAGATATATATCTCCATTTCCAAAATCATACCTCTATTGAATGACCTGGGATATTATAGACCAAAAAAAATCGACCTTAAACATGTTAAAGGTCCATGTCCCCCGCAGCAGAAATACCAGTTATGTTGGATGCAATCAACCATTTTGGGCAATGGGAGAAGAGATGCTATTTTGGCCAATGGGAGAAGAGATGTTATTTTGGCCAATGGGAGAAGAGATATGGTCAACAATTTCAGAGTGTAGAATTATTGTAGCCTGAACAACAGGAAAAAGTTGAAAATGGTGATGTCTGTGCTATAAACTCCAGTGCAAGTGTGTGTATACCATGTATACCGCAAACGCATGACAATGACGAAACCTTTAAGAGAATTCTTCACAGTGTGGTATCAACATAAAATGTTATACTCTCATTAGGTCTATCCGTCATGTATGATACGTCAATCCCTTACAACATGTGGACTACGTGTGGGGAACTATTCAACCAAGTATTGAAAAGGAGCAAGTACATTGCGCGCATACTGTACCCGATTGATGGTATCGTACATGAAGGACCTACCTCTCATTACCATACTCTTATTATTGAATTAAAACCACACTTTCTCTCATATGATTGTTTGAAGAACTTGGCATAATGGGTGATTAATTAATTAATTAATTTTAGGTGATTAGCCGTCATTACATCAAAGGTGAGGTAATCCATACATCCTGGGTTTACCATCGACAGCAATTTCCCACACAACTTCCTGGCGAAAAAATCACCTTCCGCAAGATCAAAACAGACTTCTTTCCTGAGCGAGGTAGGATTGAGATCTTAAGGCCATCGCCACTTAATTGGTTGTTTAGCATAACCAGTACTCATCTATCTTTTGAGAGCGAATAATTAAATTGGATGAGGGATTTACATTTTTATGAGATAAACTTACTCATTTTCTTTATATATTCGTATACACTTGGTTTGCAATTAAATAATTAATAATAATTATAACAATTAGCATGTGTAGTTGAAAATCAAGGTCATGCTAAACAACCAATCAAGTGATAATGGCCTAACCTCTTTACAAATTTCTCTCCTCACTTCATTCATTTATACGTAGCCAATAAATGCTTGATTCAAGCTTAAGGTGTGTATACTTTGAGTTTCAACACAGACTGACTGTTCCAATGTGCATGTTTCACCAAAATCTGGGGGATGGTGACTCATGAGTGTCCAGTCAATTTGAATCTTGCATTTAATTTCCCCAATTTTCGAACATGCACATTGGAACAGTGAGTCTGTGTTGAAACTCAAAGTATATATACCTTAAGCTTGAATCAAGCATTGGAAAGTGCATGCACAGTTCGAAATATATGTATTCAGGCAGTGTGACTTCACTGGACCTAAATATGATTGCAACAGACCACTGTAGAATACCATGCTTTAATTGCAGTTTACTCTGTGTAATAAAATCGCAAAAAATTAAAATAAGTATTTTCACACACTGTTTGCAATGGTCTTTCATTTGATGGAAACTTTACTCGAGGGTTTACTATCACTTTAAAGTATCGGATAGGATATCGCTCCGCGATAATGAAGGCACATGATCCGCATGCCATCTTATGGATGGCCAAGTGTATGCAAAAGATCTAGCCAGCTGCATCTAGGGCCATATCTAGACTCAGCACAATTTTGTGTTCCCCCAAATTACTATCCTAGCACTTAAGGCCCAGGGCGGCAGTTAAATTTGTAAAATATTAATCACAATTCAACCCCTGTTTTATATATTTTTATGGGAAAATATTAAATTTTAAATGTTACACATGGCCCATGGGATGAAAAAAATAAATAGAACCGGATAGAGTTAACTCCCCTGATGAATCTCTGTTGGTAATGCATTGAGTGTCAGTGCAACCACAACAACAATGGTGTTTGCGTTGATTTATTGGGTTGGCCATACCTATCGCTATCTTTCGTGAAGTACGTTTTCGAGGACTTGTTATGTAAGACACCAATTGTAACTGGCCGACCACATTTCATTTGACATGTTTTACAACGGAAAACTCAACTTCGCCATTGATATGTTGACAGCAACCACGAACATATGGGCACTACTTTCAATTTTGACAGATCTCACAGGTTCCTACAATTCTGTGACAAGACAAAGTCGGAATGGACCACATAAATAGTTGGTCATTCATGTAGCTCTCGCACCTACAGATGGTAGAGGGCTACATTTCATAGCTACATGTACCTCCATGCAAATCTTGTGAGGCCAAATGACTGGATCTCACCCAGTGGTTCATGTAATTGACACAAACAGCTAAAATGATCACCAGAATTCATATACGGTAATTCCCCTAATAATGTTGTAGAGATAGCTATATACGCTCGTTAATGTTAATCCCTGGTATATAGTGAAATAAATCATACATGCCAGTCGATTGCCTCATCCGGGTTACTTCCGAGGTAACTGCTCTAAACCGGTTTTGGCCCGAGGCTAGAACTTCGGAAATCTCCGGTGCATGCTCTGAGATCGTCAGATAGGGATTGAGACTGATAGAGTTAGGACGTGTTTTCGGGTGGTCTGATGGGAAGATTTTAATGGGGGATGTTTTAGCTCTATATCGCAGTAGGTGTTGCTAGCCTAGGCACACATCACTACTACATCTGTTGTCAGAAGTAAACTAATTTATTTTTCACGGTTGAGAGCCTATTTTGGCCTGGAAGTCTGAAAAATTTCCGGTAAACAAACGCGGGGTGGAAGTCGGCCATTTGTCCTCTCCCTTCGCGTTCCCCACCTTCCCTGTTTTCTTGGCCGGCTTTGCACAGGTTGAGTGTATGTAGAATTGTTTTACCGGAACTCGGTCATCCTGATATTGGGCTATTCTGGTCACGATAATTCTGTATAAATCCTTTCACGGCTGGCAGGCTGTGTATTGTGTTAGACAGGTTTTTTTGTCTCGGCCGATAGGCTAGCTACGCGATAGTGAAATTTGACAATATCATCACACCGGCCTGTGTGATATACATGTAGGGGCCGGTTAGCCGTTTTCCCCGTCTTTCGTTATGAAACTAGTCGTGTGTTCAGTTCAGTCCATGCTATCAAATATTGTTCAGGTATATAGCCGGCTGAGCTAGCCAACATTTCTCGTAAAGAGTGTATCGTTCGTATGCATTCAATAAACTTGGTGTCGCTGTATATACAGTACCCGTATTATTAACCTGTGATAGGCGCGCTGTGTTATTAGGAAGGCCAAGTTGGTATAATTTGGCACTGTCGACAGCATATATAGATCTGTGTGATGTGGCAATTAATCGTTTCGCCTCTTTGAGAGACTCGATATCCTCAATTCGGTCCGTGTTATTAAACATATTCCTGGTATTTAGCCAGTTGAACTAATCAACATTTCTTGGGAATAGTGTATTTACTCTATTCATTTATTGCATTTGGTGTCGTCGTATATACAGCATTATTGTCCTGTGATAAACGCGAAGTGTTATTAATAGTGGCATTTTGGCCGTTCGTGGTCAATAGCAGGCCTTGTGATTTGAGGCGCGCGATCACACACGCGCACCATAACGTGCCTGAAGAGGCACTGAGGTGCGTTCTGAACGCGCGCCTTATACTTTATGATCCCCTTCAAAATTTTGCTATGTCAAATTTTGACACGAATCCGCGAATTCATTCCCGTGAAGATTCGCCTGACAGGACATTCGGGCGAATCTAAACGGATTCACGTAGATTTGAACGTAAAATTAAACATTACCGGTTGAAAACTTACGATTGAGCCCCGTCCGCCGATCGTCAACACACGCTGTAGAAAACTGGGCTCTATATCATCTTATCTATTGCCATGTGCCAGTCCGAGTCTATATGTAAGCTGATCTGTCGAGCGTTTTCATTGGCTCGTTCACGGCAGCCTGCCAATCGCTATCATTGAAACAAGTGTCAAGGGCCAACTTGATTGAAAACGAGATGGTGAAATGGCAACTGACACAGGGCCTAAAAACGTGGAAACAAATTAGAAAAACAGCCCTGTGTCAGTGGGAAAGGAGCCTGAGGGATAACTTTGCATTCCTTTTAACAATGCTGGCAATAAGGTGGTACTGGCCTTTTGCAAAGTGTGACAGAAACACAGCGATCAACCAAACAAAGTGTATAGATAGAGGCAAATAGTAGCCGACGTCAGTTACGGCAAAAACGAAACTAGTTACCTGCTGAAGCCAAACTTGGTTAGACACGTAACAGCGATGGACTTCGCGAGTGTTCGGAAATTGAATCTGATTCAGACATTCCAGATTTCTGAAGGCAAGTGAATGGGCTGAATGATTGGAATGATGAATATGACGATGTAAAAATTGCCATGTTCCAGTCCTAGTCAGTTTTTTTTTTACAATTTGTGGGTTTTCAGAGTTTTATTTCTATTTTGCCAATCTTGTTTTCAGCTTTTGGCTCATTAACTGATTGTGTTAATTTTAAATACAAAAAAAAAAAAAAAAATTTAAAACAGTGTTTCTTGATTTTATTATCACCTCAATATCTTTCATAGCTAAACCAGTAAATATTAGTTCCCCCTGGATATCCTGAAACATTGCTGCGAGATGGATTCTCGGCCAGCACACATTTATTTCAATTCACACCTTAACGTATCACACACCTTAAAAAAAATTAGGTGTGCATTTTAGGTGTGCTAACCACACACCTCGCACGATTTTAGGTGTGCTTTAATCACTCGCCAGGGCCCGTACAGATCACAAGGCCTGCAATAGATTGGTAAAAACTGGATAAATTGACTCAGTGGTATTGAATGCGATTTGAGCCTGGCAGGGTTAATATTATACAATTTTCAAATATTTTTACTGGGTTATCATATAGAGCTTGTATATCGGGGAGATTCAAATTTTTATGGAAGTTTTTGTCCATTGTCACTCCAGGTGTTACTGTGTGGTGTTTATGTGTTTTTGTACGATTGAATTGTATTGTTTCTGAGATTGACTTTTGTGTGAGATTTCTGCTATGTGTTAGTATTTATGGGTCTTTGGATTGGGATTGAAGATTTTGCCGACCTTTATGAGAAATCTGTAGTTGGAATGCAATTGTGCGTTGGAATACAATAGTAAATGCTCAGATTGTTCGCGGGTCAATGTGACTTTGTCTTTTGCTAACGTTTTTCCCATTTTTCCCATCCCATCCTGAAACCCGTTTTTTCTGTTTCAAGATATATATATATACATTTTGTTAACAGTTTGTCGGCTGTCAACTGGTCGGCTAAATAATATATATATATTGCCTACATTTTGGTTGTCCACTACATGATTTTGATTGCTCAGTTGATAGCTTGGGGCATTGTCAGTTATGCGAGCCACATTCATGGCGACACCATGGTGTTGTCACTGCGATATATTTATAGTATTCATGGCGATACCATGGTGTTGTCACTGCGATAATAGTAATCAGGCTTCCTTCAATCCTTTTGAATTGAGTAAATGATTTGTATATCCTATCTGTTTTCTCCCTTCTCTTGGATCAGTTTAGAAAAATTATGCTATGAAATTTAATTGAATGGGAACTTGCCTATGTTCTCCTTGAGGGGTCTGAATGATAGACTGAAGGTTGTTCATGATGTTGAGCGAGTGAGTTAAAATTTTGATGCAGGTTACCATCTCGAGACAGGCTATTTCCTGTTTGTATTTCAATTCGGAGGTACACATGTATTAACTCCTCGATGTCATGATGTGGTCGAGTTTAAAATCTTGTTTGTATTCTGTGTTGTATTCCTCCAGGCACGGGAACCTGTGTTAATTTAAGATTTATTTATGTTGAACACAGGTGGCCGGACTTGTTTTCCGGGCACAATTGATAATTGATTTTTTTTTCTCCCCCAGACCCACCCTGGGTTTAATTCTTTAGTGCCTTATTCATGATTAGTCGTAAATTGAAATAGTGCAAGATTAACAGAGAAGTTGCAACAACGTGTTGACTGTGTGGTAACACGTGTTGCACTTGTTCTAGAGATGGGTCTTGTTCTCTTTCTTTTTCGCTAATAGATATGGCTGATTAGGCACAATTGATTTGGTTCATAAAAGTGTTTCGTCAGTTTGAACTTGAGCATGCATATGTTTCAACATTTTTTCATTCACTGAGTATGAGGAGTTGACACTGCTATTTATTTTGGTGTAAGATTTGGTGTTTTGTAGTGGACATACATGTACCAATGTGGGCTGTCTTTCATTTGCTTCAGTGAGTTTCTAGAAGGAAACTCACTGAAAGTCTTTGATATATTTGACTAGATTTTGATTGGGTATTCCTTATTGTTTTTTGGACTTGTTTGCATATACCGTATATCGTTCCACTTTTGTTAACATGGCAGATTTAGGGCCCATTGATGTGTCAGTGGCTACAGAGGAAGCACTGCAAAAGTTGAAAGGGGTGGGGAGTAGTCGAAGTGCACGTGTGGTAGCCTTGCAGGAAGAGGGCAGGTTGGTTAGTTTTATCATTTTATGCAGGCGACTCAGTTTAGTGCCGGGCATATAGCCGATCTAGTGCTAGAGGGGCAGATTATAGGTTTAGACTTGTCGGGAAGTCCGGAATACATTAATGCTTTAGTTGAACGTCGTTTTGAAGAAATCATTGGATCATGGAAAGTTGAAATAACGGCTCAAGTAAATGCATTGGATGTAGAAATGGGCCAGTTGCATGACGATGTCAAGGCATACGAGCTTCAGTTAGGCCAGTTGGATGAGAAAATAGTGGTACAATGTTAACAACTAGGTCAACAAGTAGGACAAGTGGAAACTAAAGTAGGACAAGTAAACACTAAAGTAGTCGACAAGTGGATGTTAAAGTTGGCCAATTAGGTCGACAAGTGAACACTCAAATAGGTCAAGTTAATGGTAAGATGGAGCAAGTGGGTTTAGATATGAGGACTGTTGTTACATTGCTTAGCGCTCCAAGCAGGGAAGGGTCAGAGATTTCATCACATGCGACGTCTGAACAGACAACGGTGGACGCTGGTCAGGCGGACCCAACTCCTGTTGTTGTAAATAATAGACCTGAACAATTGATTGAGGGTGAGGGCGAGACTGCAAATCAACTGAATGCAGCCCCGGTTCATCCAAATGAACCACATGTTCAAGTAAATGCACCAGCTGCCCTTCCCGACCCCCCATGTCCACTAGATCTAAATGGAACAGCAGGACTGGACGCTGGTCTGGCTAGGGATGTAAATAATGTATTTCATCAGTTGCCGCCCAGTGGTCACACTTCAGCTCCGAACTTCCAATGCCCAGTAAATAGGAATGAATTGTTTTTAGACAATGCTATGGTAGGGGGACAATATCTCCAAGGGGATATAGATAATGGGAATCTGGCCGATGTGTCCGCTACTGATACCGATGGGGAGGTTGAGGCCTCTCCTAGTAAATGTAGCGAATGCTCGTCCAGATCCAGATCAATCGAACGACATGTGTCCCAAGAACGCAACCGTAGCCAAAGTCCCCGGCTTCCCAAAACTTTAGTATTTTCAGGAATCAGAGGGGACTGGGTTCCATTTAGGGTTAAATTTGAGTTGGAGGCTGAAAGTAGAAAGTGGAATAAAGACCAGTGTCTTAAAAAATTTACTGATGTATTCATGGCGATGCCATGGTGTTTTACAACTATCAATCGGAGGCCGTCAAAACCTCGTATGATATGCTCCTCAAAGCAATGGAATGCGATTATAATAGTAGGGAACCTCCGCGTGTAGTTAGGCAGCGGTTGCAAGCGGAAGTGCAGGGTTCCGAGGATACTTTAGAGGAGTTTGCTTTTAGATGCGCTAGGTTGGCAAGGGACGGGTATCCGAATGCACCGGAAAAGATTATTGAGTCAGTAGCGGTGGAACATTTTCTCAGGGGATGCAGGGAAATACAGGCTGTGAGATTTGCTATGGAAAAGAGCCCCACAACAATCTCGGAAGCCTTGAGTTATGTGAACTCCTCACGATATAATCTGAGAGAGTTGGATTTTCAGACGGTTACATGTAGGACTGTTAATGTTGATTTAGTGGGGGAGGCTTTTCCTGATGCTTGTAAGGCAGAAGGGGAAGGGATAAATAAGAGGTCCCCTCGCCGTCGGTCATCGCGACCCTTCCGTCCACCACGACTCTTGTTACTCGTGCCGTAAACCCGGCCACATAAGCCGTTTTTGTCCTGTTAGACGTGGTTTAGATGGGTGGGCTGAATTAGCAACTGCAAATGGCGGTGTGGGGTCGTCCACGGGAGACGAGGCAGGTGTTACTGAACTTACTGCAGCAGTCAGAGATGTTACTCTGTCTCGTTCCCAGGGGTGGGCGATGTCCATTCCAGTTAAGGTTGGGTCTGTGCCGGTGACTGCTGTGGTAGACACGGCCGCCCATGTCACCGTCATGAGTGAACATCTATTTGCTAGGTTGGGTCTTCAGGGGTTGTCGTCTTCGCCTATTCGGTTGACTGGTGCATTTCGAGGAATGACCAGTATGGGAATGCTAGTTCGGCAGGTCCCATTATCCATCTCTGATTTTCACTGTACTGGAAATATAGTGGTGGCACCCTTGGTTGACGACCTGTTGCTAGGCTTCGACTTCCTATCAGCCTATGGATGTGTTGTGGATTTTAGGGATAAAACCTTGGTTATTGGAGACACCAAGATTTTTGCAGTTTGAATTTTTATGGAATGGTGACTTGTTCAATGTGGGCTCCATTTCGCTCTGCCAGTAACTAATAAATGGTGAAGTTAGTTGATGGGCCATTGGTGACGCATTTTGTGTATGCGTCTGA
Organism: Hanleya hanleyi; assembly: GCA_036873755.1. Classification (NCBI taxonomy): domain Eukaryota; kingdom Metazoa; phylum Mollusca; class Polyplacophora; order Lepidopleurida; family Hanleyidae; genus Hanleya; species Hanleya hanleyi. Next base: position 85,801 of record JAVTVY010053393.1, read on the forward strand.
AGCGATGTAGTATAGTGTCAGCTTGGTGGAGATATATGTATGTGTACCATCACGTGTATGCAGTGATGGATATATTGTATTTGGTTTTGATTTTCTATGTGAAATTATCCTATTTGGGGGTTGATTTGGTTTTGTTGTACAGGATGTTTTTTTTTGAGGCATTGTGGAATGGAGGACAAAAAAAAAATATATAAAATTCTAGACCCAAACCGTTGTTAATGTGTTGTGTAATGTAATGTGTATTTTGGAAAGTATTGTTCTAGAATTATGGTGTGTGTTGGAGAACCCTCGTGTGTATTCGAAAGTTGGATGTTCGGAAATTGTGATGTTTGCTACGGCGTTATACGTGTAGTGTGTTATGGGAGTATATGATGTGTTGTGATGAACTAGGTGTCTATGTAATCTGTGTGAGGGAACCGGGTGCTGGACGCCTGGGTTCGATGGTTGCTGTGTAATTAGAGAATTTCTGTGTGTTCTTTGTGGGGTTTTCTGTGTGTGATAAGCTATGTGACACGTTCATGGAAGTCTGTGGTAAAGTTAATATATGGAGTGACTTGGAGAAGATACGGTATGAGAATATGTGTAGTGCGGGTAGTCATGCCGAAGACCTGGGGTTGAGGTAGACGCGTCTCTCTTCATCCCATGCCTTCGCCATGAAGCCCTGATGAGAGTTGTCTATCCGATATCTTGTAGTACGCGTTATGATTTATTGTGAATCCGGTGGGGCAGGATAGCTACCACTCGGGAAGTGAATATATACGTCATTATTCGATTATAGTCTCAACCCTGTTTTAGTTATGAGCTCAACGATTTTGTGAGTGTGAGCTTGATATCTGTGGAGGTGTAGCAATTATGGTTATGTGTTTCCTCTGCAAACATTCTCTCTGGTGGGTAGCCGTTTGCGAGAGCGTATGTACATTGGGATCAGTGGCGTGTAGTGCGCGCACACGTTTCTGACTCTTCGTGCGTACGCCCTGGAAGGGCCCTTCCACTCGAAATTGTTGGCTGCTGACGAAGGCGAGCCTTGAAATTATTAGGGGAGGGAGAATGGGGAGTTCAATATATAGTCTGGACAGCCAGTAGTTTAGAGGCTTGTTCCAGTAGTGGATTTTATGACGGACTGGTGCTTATTGCGGCCATGTAGCTGGTAGGCTGGCCTGCCAATTTATAGTCTAGATACCAGTCCTGGTTTGGATAATGTTCTCGTATTTATTGCGGCCATGTAGCTGGTAGGCTGGCCCGCCGATTATATTGTTGAGAAATAAAGTGATCAGTCCCATGAGACTGACCATTTGAACGAGATTTTTAGTGGGTTTGGGTGTAATTATAGACAGTCTGGTAATAAGACTGCACTAGTGGGATGGTTTACCATTTTATTGAAGTTGGGTATTTTTAGAGAGTGTACTTTTGTACACTGCATGTTACGGATTTTGACACATGTGATATAACATGGAGAATTCACGTCTTTGTCTCGCGTTTTAGTAATTATTGGCAGCGCTAGAACAGCGGTTGCTTGCGACAGGAAGGGTTCTAGCTAGGCGAAGTAATTAAGACTCTCGCCAAAAAGAAAACGGGGAGGGGTGTTGTAGAGATAGCTATATACGCTCGTTAATGTTAATCCCTGGTATAGTGAAATAAATCGTACATGCCAGTCGATTGCCTCATCCGGGTTACTTCCGAGGTAACTGCTCTAAACCGGTTTTGGCCCGAGGCTAGAACTTCGGAAATCTCCGGTGCATGCTCTGAGATCGTCAGATAGGGATTGAGACTGATAGAGTTAGGACGTGTTTTTGGGTGGTCGGATGGGAAGATTTTAATGGGGGATGTTTTAGCTCTATATCGCAGTAGGTGTTGCTAGCCTAGGCACACATCACTACTACAATAATTTGATCACCGGAAGTGCAGCAAAAATGGCTTATATCTGACAATATTCTTCATGGCACCTGCTACAAAGTGTCACATTTTGTCATCATATTACTTTTCTTCAGTTTGAATGAAGAATGGGAATGTTGCTTTTTTCTCTGTGTTTGAATAACAGAGTTGAAAAGTGAACTTCCTGTGATTGAATTATTAGGGGAATTACCGTAATATTGGGGAAATGTATGAGAACTGTATTGTGAAAGTAATCGACTTTTTTTTTCTTCATTTCAGTGTTTGTGATGTCTGAAGGGGTCAATGCTGAGATCACATTCGGTAACATCACCGTAGCCAATGGGGTTATTCATGTAGTAGACAGTCTCCTCGGCTACAAATTCAACTCCGCCTTGGAACAAATCAATCAAGAGAATAGCCTCAAGTAAGTATACACCGATTGTAACCTACAGCTGCTGTAGAACAATCCCCGTCACCTTGTTCTGTGTTAGTCTGTAAAGTTCCAGCTATTGTTGCTAGACTTGGACATGCAGCCAGCGTGATTGTCTGTCGATTTGAGCACAAAAATCTCCAATTTTGGAACAGTTATTAAATTTCAGACAAATAGTACTATGGTGTGATTTGATGTCATCCAATATCTACTAGTCCCTTGGGGCTTGATCATTAGTATCAGTGTACACACCCCAGGCCATGAAAGAATTAAGGGCCTTGTGCTTCTCAGACAGCTTGTCATATGAGTTGACTAACTGGAGCACCCGTGGGGTGTCCAGGTGTAAAAAAATAGAGCATAGGACCCCACCTATCATGCGGGGTGTGAAAAGAAATACTGAAATATTGTTGAAAGTCACATTATATCATATTCAATCAAAGACTCCACCTGGATTTACTTAGACATGACCGGGCCATTCTATTGCATAATAATGTCTCACTGAAATAATTTTTTTAAAAAGCAGCAGCTTAACCTAGAAAAGAATTAATCTGATTCTCATATGAAATTGATATCAAGTGATTGGACTTTTGCTTTCAGTTCATTTGCATCGTTACTGGGCACAGCATCTGCTGATATTCAGAATGTTTTACGAAACGAACAGGGCAATCAACAGGTGACTGTGTTTGCACCCAGTAATCAGGCCATCTTGGACATCCAGAACCTCCCAGGGGTCAATCTGCAGACCAATAAGACACTGGCTGACATGGTTTGTGTATATTTTGATATGGTGGCACCATTCCTTTCTTACGGTAATTCCCCTAATAATTCGATCACCGGAAGTGCAACAAAAATGGCTTTTATTTGAAAATATTCTTAATGGCACCATCTACAAGGTGTCACATTTTGTCAATATATGGCTTTTTTTCAATTTGAATGAAGAATGAAAATGTTACTTTTTCTCTATGTTTGAATAACAGAGTTGAAAAGTGAACTTCCTGTGATTGAATTATTAGGGGACTTACCGTATTGTCTCAATCTTTGGAAATCCAAATTGATTCTCGCAACCCAACCCAGCAGATATCCTTGCAAATCCAAAGCTATCATTTGTATACACACTACTAAATCAAAGGCCATTAAAATGCTGTTTAAATATTTACGCTAAAACCACATTATTATGTTAATCCATAAAAAAATATATTAATGATCATTAAAATTATCATAAAAAATTAATGGCATTAAATAGCCATTAGCCTCTTCACTGACCCTTTAATCTCACTTCCATCACAAAATTAATGACCAATATTAAATTTAATTGTCCGCACTTTTTCATTCCACCTAAATTAATCGCATATTAATGCTGAAAATCCGTATTGACTCCAATTAATGTCTTTTTAATGCCATTAAGAATTGCCCCATTAATAAATTTGCATACAAAATTAATGGACATTTTAATGGGGTTTTCATGATTATCGTCTTTTTTTCATGACATTTTCTTGGCATTTTAATGACAGTTGTATGAAGTAGTGACAGATTGCTAAATTTTTACAGGAATACACATGTATGCTTGATTCACGTGAATTATTTTGTGGGAGTGGAGTGCTGACGGGAATGCAGAGTCATATTTTTGTGAAAAAGCAAGCCCTGGTGGCGGGCATAATGATATATAAACTGCCAATCCAAAGATCACATTTTTCCAAATTTGAACCAACTGTATCCAAATTGGCCGGTCCTATGATTGGCCCAGGTTGATAAAGCCAAGTAAAGAGGTGTCAACCAATCAGAAAGTCTTTATTCATCCTTGCTAAACTGGGGTTATCTCTGTCTATAGTAATATAATTCAATCCTCCTACCAAAATTCAATAACCCCCAATTGTGGGGACAAAATTTATGGTTCTGTCAAATTTGATCGTCCTTTAAAATGATGAAGAATTAATGGATTATATGCATGGTTTTGAATTTTGTCAACTTCCTGTTATTATAAATTTGATCATACCCAAGTTTCGCTTTGTGTGGTTGAATTACTGGAGGGATTACCATAGCTAGATAACACTGGTACAGATATGACTAACAGTGGAGCGACTTAGAGTGTTCTTGGAAACTGTCGCTGTGAATAACAGCCAATCAACACACAATTTTGACCAATCAGATCACTTGTTGTATGTGACCACAGCATGTGATCACATGATCATATCTGACATTCACTTTGATTGGACACCTTGATCATGTAATAGTGTTTCTCTTCTCACAAATATAAGGTGAAAGTGCGTGGAATACGGTATGCTATCCAAATTTGGACAATTTTTACCCCTGGGGCAAAATTTCGCCCCGAAGGATATTGTCGTCGTCAGCGTCATCTGTCTGTCCGTCTGTCTGTCTGTGAACATGATATCTCAAGAAGGATTAGAGTCCGCTATTTTACATTCATACCACATATGCACCTGGTGAAAAGTCAGAAGCCTATTGAAAATGACTGACCTTGACCTATTTTATCGAGGTCAAATTCTAGTTTTTGCTATATTTTTTTAAGGATTAAAGCTGGGGTCTCCAAATTCATATTACAAATGCAACTGGTGATTAACCCAAAGCTTATTCCATTTGACTGACCATGACCTATTTTTTTTCAAGGTCATATACTGTTTATTATGAAGAAATACAGCTAGGCTTTCTAAATTGATACTATATATACATCTGGGGATGTTTCAGAAGTGTACTGAAGATGACTGACCTTGACATATTTTATCAAGGTCAAATTCTAGTATTCGCTACATTTTTGAAGGATTAAAGTTAGGGTCTCCAAATTCATATTACATATGCAACTGGTGATGTACCAGAAGCCTACGACAGTTGACTGACCTTGACCTATTTTGTCAAGGTCATATAATGTTTAGTATGATATAGCATGAAGAAATATGGCTAGGCGTTTGAAATTAATACTATGTATACATCTAGTGATGGTCCAAAGGTGTGCTGAAGATGACTGACCTTGATCTATTTTATCCAGGTCAGATTCTGTTTTAGTGCAATATTTCATTAAGGATTATATCTACATTGTCCAAATTTATACCACAATTGCCTGTATCTGAAGTCTATTGAATATCACTGATCTTGACATATTTTCTAAAGGTCAAATTCCACATGTTAAGTCTAAGCTCTCTGAATTCATGTTCCATATGCAATTAAGTTAGAATAGACCAGAAAATTATTAGAGATGACTAACCTTGATATATATTTCCAAGATCAAATTACTTGAGCTGATTTTGACCTATATATACATGTAAGAGTAAATCTAGAGGTAAGAATATGGTAATGCACTACCAGAACCTCAGCAACAAATATTTTCCATTAATTTAAGTCCTTGGCAAAAGCTGATCTGGCTCAATTTGGTATGTATTTCTAAAATGAGAGAACTGCAGTCAACCCTTCCAGACGGTGAGACCACATTTCTGTTAACCTAGACTAAAATGTCAAAAGTTCTAAAAATATATCTTATGCATTGTATGATTGCTGAAGGTAAACAATAAGTGATATCAGAGGAGTATTGGAGCCCATTGGGCTATTTTTGAGATCTGGCGTTAGCCAGAGGCTCTTTAGAATGCTGTAGGGAAATGGACAAAAGTGCAAACCGACTCACGGGATAGCCTTACGCTGCATGAAAGTAGTTCCACAGAGATGAGTTTTGGGGATCCTTAGTGGTTGAAAGGCTTGTGTATGTCTATATTTAGTCACTAATAGTCACTTGGCATATATTTGATCCTTTATCTACATTAAATATTACTCTGTTCATTGTTTCCCCACAAAATATGAGATTAATACGCTCTAAAGTATGGCAGACTGGTATCGTCACTTTACCAAAGCTTGGACTGCTGAGAAAATTATACAGCTTAGCTGGTTAGGTGTATATGTTAGACATGCTCTACCATAGCAGCCAACCTGGCCACCATTCTCTCATTATCACCTTTGCAGGCCACTGTTTGCTTTTCTCACAAGAGCAAGCTGTAACATATCTTATAATCTTTTCCTATCTTGTACTCCACCAGTCAACCTGTGGGATATCCAGAAAGTGTAATACATGTCTTGTCTTATCCTAACTTGTGACATAACCATCATCAATCTTGATGTCCAGTCCTTCTCACTCATAACACTAAATCAATCTCTATTTACCCCTAGGTATAATCTCTCTTATTTACCCCTAGATACATGTATGTTCTGTACAAACTGACCTTAATCCCCTGTTGGTATTTAGGCCTAGACTTCATTCCACTGGGCCCCTTTTTCCATCGAATTCTCAACAGGTCAGTTTGCAGTTTCAACGCAACACCAACAATACCATGTTAAAGAGGGTATCATGTTGCTTTCTTTATGCCTGTTAAATTAACACGGTGGTCATGGTGTTCATCTGGAATCCCGAACTGACGTATTGGAGGAATTATGTATCAAGATGAAGAGCAAAATTCAGCTATTTTGGTTGAGTCAAGGTTGGATGAGCACCTACTGTAGTGTCTTATTGGACGGAAATTAATTGGGTAACACATGGTTAGCGTAACGTGTGCAACTTCCCTCATTTAAGCTTCACATAAACTAGGATAAAAGTAACTCCGAAAATGGAAGTCATTGTGATATAATATTCTATATTTCGGCTTCCATTTTCGGAGTTACTTTTATCCTAGGACTGCCTTTCTTTGGCATGTTCAACTTCATTATGTCGGTACCTTTTAAGAAGGGCTGTTCGCGCCATAAATTCAAACGTTTGATAAATTTAAACGTTTAACTTGCATCAACCAATCAGATGTCATGAATTGACATTTGGAAGACCTTTCCTGTCCAAAAGCAAACGTTTGCTGTTGTAACGTCCAATACTTTAGACGTTTCCTGTCAAAAGGCAAACGTTTCCAGTAGTAATATTCAAGACTTTTAAACGTTTCTGGTTTAAGGGAAATTGTTACCGGTTGTGATCGTCCAGTCAGATTGTTTTATTGCTGCCGCGTATGTTCAAAAATCAACACGTGTCCACTGGCACAACGTTTCCGCTATGTAGTCTGTTTGAACCAATCAAAATAACCCTTACAAATATTCGCGCATATTCTATTCCTCATGCCCACTGTTCGTCATTTCCTGCGCAAATTGTCCCGGTGCCAAAGATATTCTCCAAAACCTAATTTGTAAGAACGGTTTTCATTGGTTAAAATACACTACATACCGGAAACGTTTGCCAGTGGAGATTTGCACGTGTTGGTGAAGATGTTGTAATACACGCGGCCCAAATAAAAAATCTGATTGGACGATCACAACCGGAAACGTTATCCTTTTAACCGGAAACCTTTAAAAGACCCGAATTTTACAACCGGAAACGTTTGTCTTTTGACAGGAAACGTCTAAAGTCGCGAATTTACAACTGGAAACGTTTGCTTTTTAACAGGAAAATGTCAGTTCATAAAATCTGATTGGTTGGTTCATGTTCAAACGTTTAAACTTTTTAATGCTTTACAATTTTTAAACGTTTGAGAAGTTAAAACGTTTAATGGATGCGTTTATGGCGCGAACGGCCCTTCATATACCTTGTCACAGGATGTAACTTTTGATTGCGTTTTAGCCACATACATTCGTGCCTGGTCCCACCTGTGCCTAACTTGAAATTAAATATATAATTGTGCGTTTATTTCATTACAAACTTATCCCCCAGTAACCCAGCTACCAGATCTCATTAAAGCCCATAGGCTCTAGTTATGAAACATTTCCTTGCTAGAGTTTCTAATTGATGACCTCCATGTTTGAATATACTGGTCCTTAAGCCTGCGATTTAAACCATATATGGTTGAATGTTCTATTCAATAGATGGCTAAATCCACATTCGTCAAGTAATGTTTTGATCCAATTCAACAAGCAGGAGACATTCACTTGCTAACAATTCCTTGTAGCTTACCAAAAGTCGAAGTATTAAATATATTAAAGTAGTAATGGTGTTGCTGTTGTTGTTGTTGTTGTTGTTGTTGTTACAGAGTATTTTGCAAATTGTTGGAAAGCGTATACCTGAAGAAAATGACGCTGTATATGCGCAGTGCATTTAATTCCTGGGCCTGTGTAAATACTGAGCATGCAAACCTTTATAACCCAGCAATAAAGTGAACACTTCACAATTAGGCTGTGTGACATTTGGTCAATCGAAATTAAATGCAATATGGAATAAGCTCCTGCGAAATACAACGAAAAGAAAGGTCACCATACAAATATCGATAAGGGAGATTTATTTTTGGCTGAATAGTTGACAATGAATTTAAAACAATTTCCCAAATTTAACATTGTTCGCTTCTATTTGAAAATAAATTCATTGTCATATATTCGGCTAAAATGAATCGCCTTTAACAATATTTTCATACTAACCTTGTTTTTTCTCTTTTTCACAGCAAATTATTCCATATTGCGCATAATTTAGACTGACTAAAAGTGACATAGGCGAATTGTAAAGCTTTCGCTTTATTTTTTAGGTGACAGGCTTACACGCTCAATATTTAACATTTACACAGGTCATGGAATTGAATACACTGCACATGCAATGTCATTATTTTTCAGACATACGCTTTTCAATAATTTTCAAAATACTCAACAGCACTCGGTTCATTAACGCCTTAACGGTTGGTCATTAGTTCCAGTATCAATATGAACTCGAGCAGAATGAGTCCTAGGTATCAATGACAACAAACTGAGCATGTCTTCCAATATATGAATATTCCATTCAAGGGGAGTTAAATTGTAAATATAGTCTTATCATATAAGAGTTTTAATATACTATTACTTAGTCTTTAATTTACAAAATTTTTCAGTAAATAACAGTATCAACCTGATAAATATGCGAGTGTTTAAATGTTATTTCTGTTTTGATATTTGTAGGAAAAACGTTATAAAATGATAGCGATCGACCTATTCTATTATCTATTAACAACAAAATAATTTAGATCGTCATTCACAGCGCCTTTAATTTTTAATTAAAAGTATTCTCTTGAATTAAAGTATGCCCCCTAGATAATATTATTTTAACATATACGAGTGTTTACATATTATGCTTTAATTTACCTTGCCAAAGATTTCTAAAATATCCTCACACATAAAACAATCATAGTTTATAAAAATATAGTTAGTCCCAAAGGTTCTTTATCTTGCAGATTTGTATATAAAAACAAGTGTTCTCCTTGAAGCTAGTGTTTTAATTTTTTAATCTGAATGACTCATTCTGATTGCTGAGGGTAGATATAGACAGGCGACTTGTGGGTCCAACTGAACATTTCTGGTTTTGGTTGTCATATTTGCATGGTTTTCAGTGCTGAAAATATCGCGACGATTTCGTCTGGATAGGAAAATCGACACTAACATTTAATTTTATCTAACAAACTAAGAGTCACAAAAAAGCCCATCGTCAATTCTTGAATAACATATTCGTTCGTGCTCTGCATTTATTATATATCAGCGATAAACTGTCTTCGCTAGGGCTTCTATACCCCGTCTGGGTTTTATCCACTGCCTAAAATCCGTCATCTTATTGCCATTGCAATTCCAGGCTGTAAGGTAGGTGGAATGTGTTGATGTATCAATCTGTACTGGACTAGTTTCAATTGGCGGATACGGCATAATATTATATGTGAGATCTCCTGAACGAGAACCGAATCGCAGGTATAAAAACTGTTGGGGTTTGTGGGGAAAGTGCGGGCCGGGGAGGGTGGAGGGTTAGCATCTTGTTCTGGCCATTATACTTCCGTTAAGAACGCCTCATGTGGGCTAGGTTTTAGCTACGGTCATTTCCCCAACGTCAGAATTTGTAACCTCCAAACCGTCGGTAGACAGATATATATCGGTATATACGACAATAGGGGCTATACAATCTGATGCCATGAGAATGAACTAAGGTTAGCACGGCGTCTCGTTCATTAACCCTACGCAGCCGACATATACGCTCGCATGGCCGCATACAGATATGTTCTCATTGGAGTTTTCCACAATCTTCAATGCAGGAGGCATTTTCAAAATCACTCTTCAAAATGGGTTAAACGTCAGTCTTATCCGCCGGAGTAAAATACAGCACTAGAGCTCTGATCAAAATTAAAATCGAGAAAGGTTCAAGGCTTCGAAATAATCTCGCATCAAACGGGAGATTTAGGAGTGGTTTTCTTGTGTGTAGATCTTCCCAAAAGATTCTAAGTTTTACACCAGCGGATAAAGACGAATTTTGAACCCATTTGAATAGAGCTGAACATTGCGGTAAACGCCGGTGGAAACAGATCTTTGACCTGCCGGGGTATATGTCGTTGGCAAATCATTAATCCATGAAACCCTATGCTAGCTACGGTTCTAATCCAATCGAATGTGCAAGCAAACAGATCTTGCAATATCATTTCCATCAACGCCAAACCCATTCTCCCAACGCTTGTAACCTCTAAACCATCGATATATATGACAATAGGGGATATACCATAAGAATGCGCTAAACCCGAATGCGCTAAACCCAGCCGCGCAAGGTTACTGAATCCAACTATTCAACAAGGCAGCATGTACGAAAGAACGTTACAGAAAAGTAGTCCACCAGGCTGAATTCAATTCAAATATGGATCTATCGACCGACCTCGCGTTCGTTGTAAGACTTCAAGCTCTACAGACGGGCAACAACAGATCTGGATGTCAATTAATGCTGTAATCAGTGGATAAATCGGTGGAAATGTTAACAAATCTACTATAACACTACAATAGTATATCACTGAAATAGTTGGTAAATAACACCACACGTCCTCATATACGAACTATATCCTGTATATGCGATGGTGGATAGAACGCACTTTGTTGAAGCTTTGAAAATTGTGACCGTAAATACTCTATCGAAGATTTAAAATTGACCTTGACTTTTGAGGAGCTTAGACAATATGGCTTCACAACCAATTACAAATCGGTGGTTATGGAGATCCACACCAATGCAGCAATTCAATCTTTGACCGAAGGTTTCTTACTGTGGGAGTAATGAATTGGCGCTTGACGAATCGGTGTGCTTGTTACACTGACACTCAGCAGACTGGTTTTTGGTATATATTCTACCGAGAAGACTACAGTCACTCACTGTGCATGAGCCACAGGTCGGATTTATTCAGTATCAACCTTCTCTGAATAATATGAAGGTCACACACAAAACATAACACACATCCCATTTAGTGTGTGGTATAGTTTGATGTATAATTTTCAGGAGGTGTAACGGACTCCTCCCCTTTTACAGACACGTGACGGAAGACAGACGTGTATGACCCTACCTTGACATTATTTGTTGATCCGAAATCAAGGGGAAATAAGGGGAATAACCGTTAATTTTCCAGCCGTTAGTTTAAGTCAGACTTGGGCATTCACTGGGAACATGAACAGACAAGACACCGGCTAGCCTGTTTATTGGTTTTACCTGTCATCGCGTAAAGCTCCAGAAACGTTTTATGATGTGATATTCGCGGTAAACACAGGTGTGTTTTTGTGCGATCTGAGCAGGGTTCAATCATACGTAAACAGCGGCTTGCTGAAGTTGGTTCGTCACCTGTTCCCGTCCATACAAACGTTTTCTTATCAGTCCAGTCTCAAAACACCACGTCAAGTATGATATGACTTCTTTCTTACATGTCGGCCCTCTTGAGTGGATGAAACACTGGTCAGCATGGTTCCATGTAACATTGGCCAGCATGGTTCCTTGTAACACTGGTCAGCATGGTTCCTTGTAACACTGGTCAGCATGGTTCCTTGTAACACTGGTCAGCATGGTTCCCTATAACACTGGTCAGCATGGTTCTTTGTAACACTGGTCAGCATGGTTCCTTGTAACACTGGTCAGTATGGTTCCTTGTACCATTGGTCAGCATGTTTCCAGGTAAAACTGATCAGCATGGTTCCTTGTAACATTGGCCAGCATGGTTCCTTGTAACACTGGTCAGCATGGTTCCTTGTAACACAGGTCAGCATGGTTCCTTGTAACACTGGTCAGCATGGTTCCTTGTAACACTGGTCCCCATGGTTCCTTGTAACACTGGTCAGCATGGTTCCCTATAACACTGGTCAGCATGGTTCTTTGTAACACTGGTCAGCATGGTTCCTTGTAACACTTGTCAGCATGGTTCCTTGTAACATTGGTCAGCATGGTTCCTTGTAACACTTGTCAGCATGGTTCCTTGTAACACTGGTCAGTATGGTTCCTTGTACCATTGGTCAGCATGTTTCCAGGTAAAACTGATCAGCATGGTTCCTTGTAACCCTGGTCAGCATGGTTCCTTGTAACACTGGTCAGCATGGTTACTTGTAACACTGGTCCCCATGGTTCCTTGTAACACCGGTCGGCATGGTTCCTTGTAACAGCGGTCAGCATGGTTCCTTGTAACACTGGTCAGCATGGTTCCTTGTAACACTGGTCAGCATGGTTCATTGCAACACTGGTCAGCATGGTCCCTTGTAACACTGGTCAGCATGGTTCCTTGTAACACTGGTCAGCATGGTTCCTTGTAACACTGGTCAGCATGGTTCCTTGTAACACTGGTCAGCATGGTTCCTTGTAACACTGGTCAGCATGGTTCCTTGTAAAACTGGTCAGCATGGTTCCTTGTAACACTGGTCAGCATGTTCCTTGTACTACTGATTAGCATGGCTCCTTGTAACACTGGTCAGCATGGTTCCTTGTAACACTGGTCAGCATGGTTCCTTGTAACACTGGTCAGCATGGTTCCTTGTAACATTGGTCAGCATGGTTCCTTGTAACACTGGTCAGCATGGTTCCTTGTAACACTGGTCAGCATGGTTCCTTGTAATACTGGTCAGCATGGTTCCTTGTAAAATTACAGGTGTCGTGATAATCAAGTATGCAATGTATTTGATGACCAATATTACATACAAAAATATTCCTCAAACCATGCTAACTAATAAAAATATATCTCAATATACAAGTGCCAATTAAAAAGAATAATTAGAGAATCAAAGTTTTTCGACACTGTCAGCAGAATTCCATAAACAATAAATGATAGAAATGGAAAATAGGATTACAATAATATTAACCAATAACCGCCTAGATAATTGATTTGTACAGTTTTACAATAATATTGACCAACAACAGCCTGGATAAATGATTTGTCCATTTTCACATTAATATTAACCTGCACCAGCCTGGATAACAGATTTGTACAGTTTTACATCAATTTTGACCGATAACAACCCTGGATAACCGATTTGTATAGTTTTTTAATTAATATTGACCGACACCAAACCACTATTGATCAGTTTTACATTACTATTGACTGATAACAGCCTGGATAACAGATTTGCAAAATTTTACATTAACATTGACCGATAACAGCCTGGATAAGAGAATTGTGCACTTTTACATTAATACTGACCAACAACAGCCCGGATAAAAGATTTGCAAAATTTTACATTAATATTGACCGATAACATGATGCTTATTCCTGTCTCACATTTTGACGTAGTGCTTGATCGCCATGTATTCATTTCATATGTCTTCCTAAACTCCAAAAGAAGAGGGCTTGCCAGTTGCAAGAATCTGTGCCCTATCCTCTTGCCATGTATACAATAAAATATGTTTAAATCAACAAATATTAGCCATGGGTGGTAATGTTAATGCTGAACTTGCCCATTAAAATATATGATCAGATGACCTCGCTTGGTATTTATCACATGCCCGCAAAACAAAAATTGGGGGGGGGGTGGTATTAGGGTGAAGTGTCGAATTATGGGGTCTCTATATATAACCTCATGCTCTATATAAATCCACATAAAGGTGTGAAACGGCCGTTGGGTGAATCGAGAAATAAACGGTTTACCGCCAAACAAAATACATCAGCATATTCTACAAATATCACTTTATATATTCCCGTCGTCAAATTAGTAAATTTGTGCAATTTTTTACCTTTGCCGGGCGATTCAAAATCCAACGTAACTGTCCGTCCATCCAGGAACAGTTAGATTATGGCGGGCTTCGTTCTCAATTCTGATTGGTCAGTTGCGACACGACTGACCAATCAGAATTGAGAACGAAGCCTATGAAACTGTTCCTGGATGGATGGACAATTACGTTGGATTTTGAATCGCCCGGCAAAGGTAAAGAACTGCACAAATTTACTAATTTATAAGTGATACTTGTAGAATATGCTGATGTATTTTGTTTGGCGGTAAACCGTTTATTTCTCCATTCACCCAAAGTCCGTTTCACACCTTTATGTGGATTTATATAAAGCATGGGGTTATATATAGAGACCCCATATTTCGACACTTCACCCTAATACCACCGCCCACACCCCTCAAACTCTTGTTTTCCGGGCCTGTGGTATTTATATACTATCCGCTCATGTACAAATATATAGGCAATGTACACCGTCCTCGTATGCCCATGAGTGCGCATGGGTGTGCAAATGATCGTAGACAAAAATAAAGGACAAGCTCAGTCTACATCTCTGACTACATGTTTTTATGAAGATCCTTATTCTGACTCGTCGAATCATTGAATCTAAACCGGTTTTACACAACCTCGATTGAGCCTGGATTCCTCTCTGAAGGATATACAAATATTTTAGAATCACATAACAATTGCCAAGTCATTTGAAATGGGAATTCCGAAGAAATAGAACACCCAGTTGAAAACTGATTGGCCGAGGTAATCCACGTGATAGTTCTGATGGAATTAGATCAGGGATTTCCAGAATAACTGAAATAGCTGCCGAAAGTAGTTCCATATTGGACATCCTCGCTTCCCAAGATTAGACTTACACCTGTAGTTAATCTAGTGGATTAGCGGATAAGCTGAACTGATTAGGAGAGAGATCCGTCGCGATCGAGAGGATATTTCATGTAAAAATGTTGATTTGCGCGGTCAGTCATCTACATGTATCCCTTTGTGTCCATGTACAGTATAAAGTTGAGCAGAAAACTAGGACACGCTTTGTTAAAGCCCCGTGACCTGACCTAATAATATATTTCTCGGAAACTCCGATACACTATTATCGCGAGGGGATCGGGGTAATTTCACACCGTTACAATATGTGCAATATCATTGGAATTATGTCAAGATTTCTAGCAAACCTAAATAGAAAGGGAAATACAGGTATATCTGTTTCATGTTTATTCACCCCACACAGCCATATATGCCTTTCTGTCGTGTAATCTAGCCATATCCCACGCCCCTGACATGTTTGTAATGGACTGGTCCAGACTACTTATCAATATCGTTAACGGACGAGTCCGCTAGTCTTGATTTTATCCCTCGATAGAGGAATACAACCTACATTTGGGAAAATCAGGAACTACACCTGCATTCAGGTTGGTGAATTTTCTCATTTAATAATATACCTGTAACATAGGATAATAATTGTTCATTGCCACGAATAGTAACTATCTTAACTACAGTTTGACTTGGATAACATACCTAACTCGAGGCGGTTCCAAGCAATTAGAAAATAAAATGTAATTGTTTGTTATATTTCGACTAAAGGTAGAGCAAACTTCAACATTGAAAATACTGAATAAAATTCAGTGTCACCGGTTTAATTTTGCATAATCTAGGAATTTATACGGTGTATTTGATGGTTTTACCCTACTCTAATATATGAGATTAGATAGGAATTCTATGAAAAATGGTTCTATTTTCATAAAAAAAATGTTCATATTTTCTAAGAAGTTAAAATGTCATTTTCTCCAGATAGTTTTCAATAGTTTTCTGGAGTAATGGTGAACCGAAAATTCTAGTAAAATCAGGTGTCACCAGGATTCTCTTAGAGACAGTAGAATGCCAACAATGGTCACAAGGCCAAATTACCGAGATTTCGCTACGTGAGTTTGTTAGCGTTGTCTCAAAATTTGGAAAGAACACATCATCCAATTCAAGAATCATTTCACAGATGTTATTTTAAGAGCTTATATTTTCACTTTTCCCTGAAATTTCCTTATGTCTGGAACTTCCTTAAACACGTTAAATACAGGAAGGAACATGTTAAATACAGTGTGAATTGTGTGTTACAGTACCATTCGTATATATACGAAGAATATTGGAGGAAAACCATAGACATTTGAGGAAAATGTATTCGAATTTCACTGAGGAATCCCAACCCCATGTTTCATAGTAAAATTGTTATGAAAACAAAAACAATTACAGACGTCTGTCAAACAGTTAAGGTGTGCATGCACTAGAAAGCCCTTAGAAGGAGAACTGACATCAAAAAGGGCTATATAACCAGCAGTTGCTGACGTGAAAAGCTTTCCTAAGTAGCGTATATGATACATTGTGCAGTGAACCGTTACACCGAGTATTAGTTCTTATAACATGGGAAAATATAATGTTTTTATTTCCAAATGTAGAAGTCCATGCCGGATCATATCAAAGACATGACACATGGAATTCCTTGTTTCCGCCCTTGACACCCAGCCTTAAGAGGATAGATCAAGGACTGGTCATGAAGGCAGCACTATAAGACGGTGGCATTAAGACTGCTTGGTTAAAAGCAGGCATCGTCTTAATATGATAGAAAGTGTTAAAAGCGATGCTAAATTCTACTCACTCCAAAAATAGAGATGGAAATCCCACCTCTCTTCCCCAACATCTCAAGGCATATTCCTACCTAATTTGTAAAGGTGAAATTCTGATGGTGATCTTTAACCCCAAGGTTCAAACACTGTACACTGTTGAGCTGTAGTGATTTTGAATTACTGCTATTTTCGTTGACACAACGTTGTATCACGTTTCTGCAACGACATTGTATCTTTGTCACAACGTATCATCAACGTTTAATTGTTAGCTGAGATGTCACTCTTGCTTGCGAGACCGTTATCGTGTTTACAATGACGTATAAATTGTCTCTACGTCAAGAGATTCGCGAGTTGTAAGAAGACTGACGAATAGACAGACATTGAACATTTGAAGCTATAGATATGCAGTCTATTCAAGAGACTAGTTTGTCCTCTGAATATGAGCCACATGTTGAAATTACTTAGTATTAATCTCCTGTGGATAATATTTAGGTCACACACAATAAGGACTAGTAGGGATATTTTTCGTTGCTGTGGTATTTCAGGGCCTATAAACGACGTCCGCTTAACCGGGATAGACAGGCATGATCTGTGTTTGTGAGAAATCAATACGAGTGTTTTCGTACAATTGCCCCGCTCTGTCTGAAATATGTCAAGTAATAAGGGGAATAACCGTTAACTTTCCAGTGGTTAGATATACGCCAGAATTTGGCACTCGCTCGGGACATGTACAGACAAGTCAAATGTGTGTCTTTTCGGACCATTGTAGGAAACAAACCTGCTTACATCAGCGTCTGTTTCATTTATTTCAGCTCATGTAACCGATTCTTCATTCACCCACTCTTCGACCGGCAAACCAAGACAAATCAATCCAAGCCAAGTCAGGTATGATATTAATTCTTTCTTTATTGCGGGCCCTCTTAAAGGGATGGAACACTGGTGAACATGGTTATCTTGTAAAGCTGATTGTTAGAGTAAATAAAAACATATGTTTTTAATATTTTGTTCCATTATCAATATAACTTTCACCAACAAGACGTCAGTCAGACACGGGGAATATTCTAATGACCAAGGCCGGTATATGAAAACAAACTATATTGATTGAAAAGTTTACGACATGTTTAACAGAACAAGTTTGTCGAGTTTTGTGTTTTCCTGCTTTCTCTCATTGTTTGTCACTTGTGACTCACCAATAAATGTTTGGTGAGTTACTAGCCCATGATCTTGTTGAGACTTGTCATGCGCATCAGCTGTTAGCCTACAATCAAGGTGTGTTGCTGTTTGACTGATATGATTTTTTTGGATTATGAAACATATATTGGAATACACATGAAATTAGAAGATAAATCTAAAAAAAAAACTGTTTATCTCCTTTTCTATTTGTAACAGTCTGTATTTAAGGAGAAGTTACGTTCAGTTTTAGGACTATATTTCTGCAAAGTGTGTTTTATGCTTTATTCTCTGCTGACTGGCTTTTTGTAATAACACTCCTCAATTTACACTGTTCGTGTCAAGAGGTATCACATTTGCATTTAACTGGGTATGAGAAGTATTTTGGTCAATAATTTAACTAGGTATGACGAATATTTTGTTTAATGATATTGGTTATCAAACATATTGTATACGTAGTTATCAGATCATCTGTATCATGTTTATCAAAGCAGTGTTGATCACCCAGTAACCTTGTATGGCGTGTTCTTGTTGTTAGATTTATACTGGGAAACGTAAGATAATCTCGACGGTACAAGAAATACAGGGAGCTGAAATATGACATATACATATATATGATTTCGTCTCTTTTGGTGGATATTTTTTACAAAGATATTTGAAGACGTTTAAACACGTTTGTTATCTGTGACAATTTTCTCCCCCTTTTGACAAAACAACCCCAGAAATGACTTTGCAATAACATTTCAGTACAACCAATGATGTCTTATCTGTCAAGTTATTTGTCATTGACTATGGAGATATTGCATCTTACGAAAATATATAATCAGTATTTGCTTGGTAGAACCTGACACCTGTCCTAAGTGAACTCCGTGTACCATAAATAGCAAATATTGATCAGTTTTAGATTAATACTGACCGATAACCGTCTGGATAACTGAATTGTAAAGTTTGACAATAATTTTGATCGACAAGTCTGGATGACAGATTTATCCATTCTCAGATTGTTCGTTTGTAAATGTTCAAACTTGATGAAAGCTGGCAGAAATAAAAACATACCAATAACAAGTCGATACCGATCCAACCCTTCAGAACATTGCTAAATATACAGAAAAAAGACCGCTTGAACCAAAATAAGTATTCTGTGTAATATCACGGCAGATAGGGTGACTTTGAAAATATTAGATTAGTTTTTTATGGTTCATCGTTTCGTATTGCAACATTAGATGTGACTAATGATATGTGTCATTTATTGGTAGAATCAGTGGGCAAATATGTAGAAATCTAACAAAATTTACTGAAACACTATAATACATGTACTAGATCAATTAGAGTTGGTAAATAAATCCACATGTCTCGATGTACGAACTATGTCATGCTTATGCGATTGTAAATAGAACCCCCCTGTGAACATGTGAATTCGTTGCAGCCTTGAAAATTGTCATAGTACACTCACCCTCGCTATCAAAGCCCCCTGGCGGGGCCCCCTGTCTCTTTTACCGTCAGGAGCTCTGATAAAAGGCTTTGCCGAACGTTCTAATCCACTGATGAGCCAATCAAGTGGTTCACTTTGATCTGTTCGTAGCAGATTTCACTTGGGTCAGACGCTGAGGTCAGGCCACCAGTGTGCGCCACTTAGCACCCAGCCAATCAGAATCGCATGTGTCACAAAGTCACGCCATATTAAGCGGTGTAAATAAAAGTCAGTTCGCCTCATGGATACTGATTTTGGTGAAGGCCGTCCGCCAGCATGCGCGCTTGACTGTTTGAGCAGGGTCGGTGAAAGGTAGATCATGGTGTTCGTGATGATGGGTACACCCTCCATTGAGGGATTAAAATTTACCTTGATCCGTGAAGATGTAATGGCCCAGGGATCCTAGGTAATATGGCCCCATGCCCATGGATAAATCGGTTGCTATGGAAACCCACACCAAGTGACTACTCTGTCGTTGACCAATGATTTCTCTTACTGTGGGCGCAATGATTTGACGTTTGGTCAATCCGTGTGCCAGTTACACTGACACTTAGCAGAATGGTATTAGTATGACCAATCGGTGTGCATGTTACACTGATCCCTGACAGACTGGTATTGGTATGACCAATCGGTGTGCCTGTTACACTGACCCTTAGCAGAGTAGTATTGGTATAACCAGTCGGTGTGCCTGTTACACTGACCCTCAGCAGACTGGTATGTGTATGACCAAACCGAGTGCCTGTTACACTGGCCCTTAGCAGACAGGTATTGGTATATATTCTTCATATACTACAGTCACTCTCTAATTATTAGTCTCAAGTCGGATTTATTTAGTATAACGGTTCTGTGCTTCTTGGCTTCTTAGTATCAATAATATTTAGGTCGCATACAAAACATACATGGACCTCCCATTTAGCTTGCGGTATACGGCGATAAATAATTCGCAGGACGAAGAATGGACACCTTTCAGTTAAACGACGTGTAACGGAAGACAGATACGTATTGCCCTACCCTGACATTGTTTGTTGTTCATAAATCGATACACAGGCCCGCAAAACAAGAGTTTTGGAGTGTGTATATGATGGTAACACGGTGACGTGTCGAATTATGCTTTATATAAATCAACATTGATTTATATAAAGCATGAGGTTATATAGAGACCCTATATTTCGACACGTCATCGTAATACCACCGTCCACACCCCCAAAAACTCTTGTTTTGCGGGCCTGTGATCGATATTAGTGTATATATATGTAAAATTGACTATACTTATGTCTGAAATATGCCATGTGATAAGGGGAATAACCACGGAGATTTTTGAAAAGAGTGAGTGGGTTCTACCTCGGTCGATTTATATTTAAATAGATATAAATATATAAGTAGACGGAGGGATAACCCCCTCACTCTTTCCCCAAAGACCCGTTGACTTTTCAGTCTTTAGACGTAAACCAGGCTGAGTCACTCGCCAGAGACATGAACAGACATGATGAAGGTGCCTTTTGTGATACAAACATTCTTACATCAGCGACTCCTTTAAGGTCGTTCTTCATCTATTCCAGTTCATACAGCCGATTCCTTATCAGCCCAGTCTCCCACCGACACACCTAGTCAGGTATGATACCACTTCTTACTTGTCCATATGCCCTGCTGATTGGACGTAATAATGGTCAATATAGCCAAGTGATATGACTCTGATTATAGTACCAGACTCAAATTTCACTGACGAAAATATAACGTCAGAAAACGTACCAGAAATTCACATCCACGTCATCTCCCTCAATTCGCACTGTCAAAATGTGTGGTCCATCTGGTTTAGCGATACACCGAAGATAGCAGCCAGAAATACTTACTTGCATTCCAAATACAGCAGAGAAAATTTGAATCAAGAAATGTAAACATTTCCACCATTTTGGTACAAAAGATTTTTTAAAATTATAACCTCCCTGCTCACCCAAGGACGAGTTTCGCCACAAACAATTTTAATTCTGTCTTATTCTTCTTCGTTACTTTTTGATGTGAAATTCAGAATAGTTTTTGCTGGAAATATAAAGTTCTATGTATTTTGATTTAACAATACCAAATTTCAGGGGTAATTCCAGACCATTCAATAGGAGGCGGTAAATAGGCGGAAAAAAGCGGATCGGATTCGTGCGAGTTACATGTAAAAGAGGTTTTACACAACAAAGTTAGATGAGCTCCGACAGCGTGTGTATTTTCAGTGCGGTTGATTATAATTTGGTAGTTTACTGTCGTGGTAAATACTTACGTTTCAAGGATGTCACGAATCGTCACTGATTGCTGAGATGATTGTCTGAGGATATACAGCCAGGCCATCGGTGTTGACCCAAAGAGCAATAGCATTCACGTCCTAATTTAGTGTCCATATTAATCTTCATTGTGGGGCATTGTATTTGATAAAGTGAAGACCTATATATTCTCTTTCATTTCTTGAAGATTAATCAAGTAGTAATGTATTCTGGGATAGCCACGAACGGGAATCCCTCAAATTGGGAGTGAATCTATTAAAGCTATTAAAGCCATAGCCATTAAAGCCACTTCATCTCTCTTTCATTGGTGCTCTTAATTATGGGCCTTGTGAATTACATTACACTACAACAACAATACATGCGACCTTTCTTGTTAAAATGAGAGTTTAGTTCAGTTAGGTTCTCGGCCAGATTTGATTAACAGAATAGATGAAGTACGGATCTGCAAGTTGTCGTGAAGTTCATATCAACGAATGGGCGATCTGTTAGCTTTTTCTTGTGAAATTGTGTTACGAGTACAATACTATGAATTTATGTGCACTTCGCATGGTGCACTTTCGAAAGCAGAAACCTTGCGAAAGCTATGGGTCTCAAATATTTGTCAGGTTGTTTACAACTATGAGATTATGACTTAGATTTAGCATGTCAACAACCGACATTGGCTTATTTAAATGGGTCTTCATTTCTTGCCGGTAAAATCGCTCTGTCTTCAAACAATTTATTCTTTCGTGAATTTTAGTACAATCACAGAGAGACTAATCTTTGCAGTTAGCGCCACCTTCGATGTAAGCGATTAATGTTGAGTGAATGAAGAACGATCAACTGGGGAATGCGTCCCACTTCAAATAAAATATTAGAAACTCAGCAGAATTTTTGAGTCCAATTATTTGGTTAACATAATACTGTGCAACTTCATGTGATAATGTGCAGAGACATACAACATCGACATAACCGGGACCCACATATCGTAGCTATTTTATCGTAGAGATTTTAATGAGTCAAGTTTCAGTTTATCAGTTTATCTGATGTTATTAGGATATGGTATCGTTTGTTAGCCGAAGTTTATGATTTCACATGTGTCAGAAAACTGCCATGGCTCACATAGCTCATCGAAACTTGAGGTGAGCAGGTCCTGGAAATGGGTCTTCCATTTGAAGGTAACAAAGGTCGTTTTTTCTTGAATCTCTCGACGTAGGGTCAGTTACTGGATGATCCAGATGTCATGAAATCCGGCAGATTTTGAGATCGAAAATAAGATCGTGCTATACGTCACGGTCCTCGCCATCAGCCTTTTTGTATGTTAAGTTGTTCAAGGGAAAAAACACTTCGCTCCTTTGATAGTGAGCCAACGAAAAAGTTCGCCAAAATTTAAAATGGCGCGGAACGAGGCTCGCAGCCGCTATCTGTCCATACATTGACAGTCGGTGCAACACTCTAGAAACATCAATCAAATGATGAAGGATCAATTGAAAAAAGAATTATGCTTATTGTCTTTGATGGGAACGTCATCCAGGTCGATTGAAAATGAATGATGCTTATTGTGTTAGCTGGGTACATCATGCAGATCAATTGTAAATACATTATACTTATCATATTCGCTGGCAACGTCATGCAGATCAATTGCAAATGCAATATAATTATTATGCTAGCTGAGTACGTAATCCAGGTAAATTGATTGGTAATTTCAGGACCGTGAATTGTGTCTTCACATTTCAATAAGTTGACGTGGCAAGTTGTCACTGGACACTATCACATGACATGCAGTGTCATGGAGCTCTTGATTACGAGAGGCGCGAATCGGTGGCCGAGGTGCACATATGTCGAGTAGGTATGCCCCGATATCGAAATCTTCAGCCACCAAACGCGCGAAAGGACGTCATTGCCCAGTGACATTTTGTCGTGGTTAGACAATGAGCCATTTTATTGATTTACATTGACAGTGCTGTATTTGTTTAATCACATTCTTCGTCCTACTGAATCGACAAGTATGATTATAGGTGAATGCACCAGTCCATTTGTCATACGACCATGAACTGTAGATTGGATCACTTCACATTGAAGCCGGATAACCGCTGCAATGTTATAATGAGACAACATCTGATTGTATATCAGATATGTCGACAGTCCATTGTAATTACCATTTGTCTTGGCAACAGTCCATTTGGCGAATCATTGACCAAGGTTACACGGTTCACGTCAGTTTGGACTGACCGTATTTTGACCTACCATGGACTGTCGACCACTTGCTCGCTGGTCATTAACTAAGCACAGCTGTGGACTGATTCAATCACTCTGATACTGTACAAACACTTATCCGTTTGAAGCTTTTGCTTAATCCATTTAACATTTAACAGAAGACAATTTTCTATATACACGCCTTTCTATAACATGCAGCGTGAATCAAGCTATATTTGAGAATACGATTAAATCTTGAAGTGACAACCACTTGCTCTAACAGACACTGTATTAATTGTCAGATATCTGACTGGTCTGTGTTTCCTCGACCACTTCAATTACATACAGCAGTTTATACCATACAGCGGGTCAGTATTTCCTGGCTTCCGCTCGACCAGCATATACGCCCCCAAACTCAATATAATTGTGTGTATATACATGTACCGATCAACCTACAGTGAATTTAACATTGAATCAAAATAAACAATTTCCAAAACTGATTAGGGCAAATGTAAAACTTAAATAGATACATGCGAGGCGTTCCTCTGTATCCATATAAATTTCACATATCTTCCCCACCAGAAGTTAAATGTCCATCGTGCACTGATGACATTTAACTCACTTTTCCAACACAATTTCAGTTGAAGGTTGAGAAAAATCAAATCCACAGGCCGGCCTAACCTGGGACAAAACTGCCATAGGCGTGTTAAAACTAGATGATACAGAGGTTTGCTCTAAAGTCTTCGAAAAACAATCAAAACAAGGAATACAAGAATATTTACACAGCTATTTACACAGTATAATACGAAAAATAATAAAAGACAGTATGCATACAAACAAAATTGAACCAAATACGTACGTCAAAATCTCGGAAAACGACATAGTGGACCCGCGTTCTAGCTCCACGAGTCGTAACGGTTTAAGGGGCACATATTTCACCATACGAAGGTCATGCCAGGGTGTGAGTTTCAGCGAGGTTAGTATGCCAGACTCATTTAGAATGGTAGGTATGTCGACAGGTGGTAAGGAAACGACAGTCGCTAGCAGAGAAACCATTTGAGTCATCACTTTTACCTGACTTAACTTCCAATCCACACCTCTAAAAGTACAATTGTTAGGACTTAGCAAATAGAGTCCTGCATCTAGAGTGTGTGTCATCGTAGGAACACCGTCACAATGTTCTTGAATATTTTCTCCAAATGTCTGCACAACAAATTCACCTGGGGAAAGTTCAAATGTCTTACTGGTTGTATCGTTAGTTTGACTCAACTGAACCAGACACAAATCACTAGTAACGTTAGATAAGATACTCACTATACAATAGGGTGGATGGAGGGTGTCTGGTTCCATGCTGCTTCAAAGATTTCTTCTTTGAAGTAGCAGGAACACAACTGGGCTGGGTGGTGCTTAGTTGGTTCGCCGTGATATAGCTGAAATATTGTTGAAAGCGACGTTAAATTCTATTCACTCACTCACTCACTCACTATACAAGGTATATGCTGTGACGCCATCATGGCGTTGCCATAACAAACCTTTGGTGTACGTCCCATACACCGTGCAGGTTGGAAATACCATCCTTTGCGCGTATTTAACCCAATATGCTCCACGGATAACATGACTTTCATTAACTAGCCGGGAGTACGTAAGGGCATGGCCCATGACATTATGTTATACTCGACATAGGCACCATTGTCAACCAGTGGGAGAGTGGCCACGTAATGCAGAGAATCGACACCATCATGTAGCCACAGGGATTGCACAAGTACATGTTGATAATACCACATGTACGGCTCAATGAGTTGAACTCCTGTAGGTAACAGGTCTGGTACCTTACGCAATTCCGATGATGGAAATAACTCCTCAGTCAGTCTGCCCAATTTTACGGAGGCGTACTGTCGTTGGTATTGTAAACGGGCTTCATGGTACGTTTGCATAGTTAATTCCATGGCATCCAATATATGGTTAAATTTTAACACAAGGAGAATACGTCGCCACATCCGTACTTGCGTCGCTCTAGCTGACTGAGTGAAATCATTTAGATACTGCGTAACGTTAACCAAAGCATTTGAAAGTTGATTAATTCGATCGCGATTAAGTGCAATCTCATCAAAGGCGTGATGTACTCCAGACGCAAGTTCATTTACAAAGTGAGCAATGCCATTGGCGGCCGTTAACGTGGTTTGTATCAATTTTCTTAACTTGTCAATATCCCGAGTCGTTGCTAGTCCAAACAAGGCGGATCCAATCTCACCTACCACATCTAGCAACGCCCTTCGAAATCGACGGGGAGATGTACGGTCGATATCAGCCTGGTCTACCTGAACTGCAAGATGCTGGAATCGATGCAACCAAGGTAACATGTCGGAACGTTCAATATACTGGTGGTTAAGTGAAACGTTAACCATAGGATAAAGTTCTTGGACATATGCTCGAAGATTTTCAGGGAATATCGGTGGCGTGATAGTCACCACAACTGTCCACCCAGCCTTGACCAGACTAACAGGGACCTGTCCAGTAACGAGGACGCCATTCCGCAGTGGGGTTACAGCAGTCCATCCCAAATGGGCCGGGATAACAAGAAAAAATACTAAGAACAACATGACTACCATCATAGCCACTGGTATCGTAAAGTATAAGTGCGGCGATGCTTATTTCGGATTATAGGAGAACTCAATGCTTGAGGTTTGCGCTTGCACAAGTAATAACCATGCGGTGAGTCGTCCATTTCGTTCGAGGAGACTGGCCCATTGGTGGACTCCTCTTCCATATCGGATGACGTATCATCCGCATTGGGCGGTCCTTCTACATCGGACATTGGACTTTCATTCTCATTTGCTGTGTCATTAGGGATTTCAAGTGCATTAGGGGACTGATTGGTAGAGTCATTACACTGAGGAGGGGAGGAGAGTGATAACTGCCCATCATGGGACGTGGGCGTCTCCGCTTGCTCGGGGACTACGTTAAACTGACGTTCTGCTCTGTTCAGACTCTGCCGCGTACCTAACTCAGGGTTGCGACGAGGACGTGGGTGAACATGATCCCAAACAATCTGAGGATCGACAACTCGAATCTTAGAGACATTGACTACCCTAGTTTTCCCCGACCTCTGGTGTCGGATATGGGCTACCGGTCCGTTAATCTTAAAGATTTCATATTGCGGATCACACTGAGCAGTAAGTTTGATTCGTTCATCTGCATGCACAGCAACAGAGCCGCCCACCTTGAACACGCCCTCCTGTGCTCGGCGGTTAATTTACTCACGATGGTACAATCGTGACTTTTCGGTCGCTTCACGTGCCTTATGGAGTGCATTGCTCACATGACTTAAACGGTCCCCAAGATCTTGTGAAGCATCTACAGGTAGGGAGAAGGGTAAACGTGCGCGACGCCCATACGTTAAATAAAAGAGCGTGTACGTAGTTGCGGCATGTCTTGTGTTGCGATAAGCGAACAAAGCTGAACTGAGTTCACTTTCCCAATGTCGAGACTGATTATTGACTAACTTTTGGAGAATTTCCTTTAGGGTTCGATTGAAACGTTCAGTTCTGCCGTTGGTTTGAGGATGATACGGGGTCGTGCGCCTGTGATCTATTCCTAGCAACTTGATTTTTTCTCTCAACTCATTAGACTTGAACTCCTTCCCAAGATCGGTAATAACAATCTCCGGAATTCCGTGTCTAGAACAGTATTCCTCAAGAAATTTATCCTCCACATTTTCAGCTGTTTTCGAACGTATAGGAAAAGCTTCCGCCCAAGCTGAATAATGATCTACTATCGTCAAGATGTAGGAATGGCCTTTATTTGATCGAGTCAGTGGACCGATCAAATCCATACCAACAATCTGACCTGGATATTTTGGCATGGGCATTTCAGTGTACTTTGGGCGACTACGCGTCTATTTACCTGACAAGTTGCACAACGGTCCAACATACGCATAATGTCTTTACGCATGCCCCTCCAAACGAATTCATCTCGGACTAGACCTAAGGTTTTATAGAGTCCTTGGTGACCTGCTCGAAGGTGTGCCTGCTCCATTATCTGGTTACGAAACCTGGTTGGCAAGATCACACGGAGATATTCAGCATCAGCTGCCGAGGGACATCTCGTGGAATATACTATTTCATTGTGCACCATATGTTCTTCCGATGGGAAGGGTGGGGAACTCCAGTTTTTGTTCCTGGCGAAAGGTTTCTTCATCAATGCTATATATCGATACTGGTACGTACGGTAGGATACCATCAGGTACCTCAGGTATGATGTAATCATTAGTATCGAAGGTTGCAACCTCACCAGGCGTTCGAATTCTTGAAAGCATCTCCGCTCGGACATTCTTGCTCCCTTTGATGTATTCAATCTTACACCCATATTCAGCTATCAAAACCGCCCATCGTTGAACCTTGGTGTTCCGAACTTCACTAATGGAGAGACTTTTCAATGGTTTATGATCAGTGTAACCACAAATTCTGCTCCATAGAGGTATGGCCTTAGCTTTTTCAATGCATAGACTACGGCATATCCTTCTTTCTCTATGACTGCCCAATTCAACTGACTATCCTTTAAGGTGGCCGACACATACTGTATGACCCGGTCAACGCCCTGCTCATCTCCCTGCACTAAAATTGCACCTACCGCATAGCTTGATGCATCAGTGAACAATTTGTATGGCTTCTGTGGGTTTGGGTAAGCTAACACACTATCACTGCATAATAGGCGTTTTACTTCATCAAAAGCATTCCGCTGGGGCTCACCCCATTTGAACCTCACATGCTTCCGTATCAAGGACACGAGAGGCTCTACCAGGTCAGCATAATTGGGGACACATGCACGATAATACCCTGCCATGCCAAGAAGAGAACGTACTTCCTCTACAGAAGTGGGAGGGAACATGTCACGGATAGCTTGAATTTTCTGATCTTGTGGGGAAATACCATGCTGTGAAATGTGATACCCCAATAAATCTACTGATCTGGCAGCGAAAACACACTTCTTTCTTTTGAGCTGTAAATTATACTCTAATAACCGTTCCAAGACTAGTTTTAGATGATAAGCATGCTCAGTTACATCGTGCGAGTATATAACGATGTCATCAACATACACAACAAACTTACCGACATAGTCTCGAAAAATATCATTCTTGGCTCTTTGAAAAACCGCACCTGATTGCAAAATCCAAATGGCATAGAATTCCACTCAAATAAAACTGACGAGCAGGTGAATGCAGTTATTTCAATGTCTTCCGGTGCAACAGGTATTTGCCAATATCCAGAATTAAGGTCTAAAGTTGTGAACAAAGATGCACCACGCAGAGAGTCAAAAATGTCTGAAATCAAAGGTAATGGATATCTATCTTTACGTGTTACAGAGTTCAATTTTCTGTAATCAATGGCGAACCTGATCGTTCCATCCTTTTTCGGCATCAGTGTGATGGGTGACGTCCAAGGTGATGAAGATGGTCGTAAAACACCTGCCTGTAACATCTCCTTTATTTGGTCCTTGACAACATGCTGTTTCATCAAGGGCATCCTGTACGCACGCTGCCTGATGGGTGGGTGATCCCCTGTAGGTATGGTGCACTGCACTCTCGGGTGTCTTCCTGCACCTGGTTTCCTTGATTCATCGAAAACATCTCTGAACTCATGTATCATATCATCGATTCCTCTGTTTCCCGTGGTTTCGTAAACACTTCCTGTGGCGTCGATACCTCCCAGTTGTCCAGTCGACTTTAACTTGTATGATCGACTGAACCATCGCATAAGACTTTTTGGATAGTCCAATTGAGCTCTTCCTATGTGTAATGCATCGGGCCCTAAAATACACTGGTGAAACATCTCCGGAACCACTACAATCGGTAAGGGAGACGCGTTTAGAAATTTTACTTCAGTTTGTCCCAAAACTTTCAGAGGCTGCTCATTTACAGCATAGATTACACCAGTTTTCTTAAGTGGTCCCTTCCCAGATAGTTTGTGCCAAACATCAGCACGTAATAGTGACGTTGACGCCCCCGTGTCAATCAGTGCGGTAATAGTTTGTCCATCCAACTTTAATTGGGCCGAGAACCTCCCTGGAATGATCGAGTGCTCGGCCCTACGCCGTTTCCCGCCTGCTCACGAGTTGTTCGGAAGCGTAGATTAGGCGGATTACGACATTCCGCCATTCTGTGTCCGGTCTGATCGCATCTCCAACAGGTGATCGGTTGTCTCTGATTGGCACGCCTCTGTCCGTTGTATCGTGTCGTTGGCAGTCGCTGATCACTGTGGGCTCGTATTGTAGTATTTCCTGCTGTCTACTTTGATCACGCTCTAACCGGATCAATCGATTGTTCATTAGTTTTTGATGTGACTCTATGGCACCTCGGTTCTGTCGGATTTCCTCTAAACATCTCTCGATAGGGTCCCGAGAAGCATCAACTTCCATCGGCACTGCCTCTTCTAGATTCATGGTTGATAATAAGTCTATCCGGGGTGCTTGATCCTCGATATAGGTCATAGCCGCATTTACATCTTCGGCCCGTTTGCTCAGCGCGATTTTGTGTGCCAACTGCTTATCCTGTAGTGACCTATATATGCACGAAGGACGACACGTTTCGAGTCGTCATTTACATCTGGGTATGCACGTCTAGCCAAGTCCCGAAATCGCCTATTGTACGTATACACCGTTTCTCCTGGTCTCTGGTGAATCGTCTCCAATTCACATTTTAGTCTCTCGTCTTCATTTGTGGATACAAATGCCGTTACCACATGTTGCTTAATTGTTCCCCATGTTATGGTGGAGTTATCCTTGTCCTCAAGAAATAAATCGATCTCCCTCCGGAGACCCCCGGCTGTTGTCCATATCGCCAAGTGTGCTGGACTCCCACTGATGTCTTGAATATTCCGTACCGCTGTGTCACATTCCTCTAACCAGTCGCGCACCTCGGCCGAAATGAGTCCATCGCACTTACGAATAGCCGCAACGTGATTCCTTAACCTCTCCCGTTGTACTCTTGATTGTTCGTGAGCTGAATTGTCAGCACGCACGGCGTTTACTAATGTTGTTACGCCCTGTGCTATGGCCTGCAGATCTTGCACTCGCACGGCCTGATCTGCCATACCTGTCTCGCCTTGTAGTGTCTCGTCGGGGTCGCCAATGCGGAATGTTTGCCTCTTATCAGTAGTTTACGTGAAAGTGATAAAACACGGGGATCTTCTCCACATAACCCTATTTCCGTATGTTCGTCTTCAGTCAAGCCAAAAAACTACAAGACAACTCGTTGTGATGATATAAGTTGATGTTGTTTACTTTCTGCATCCAACATAGACAGAGTACAGCAAATCATAATAACCTGAAAACGTCTGTACGAAATGAAGCCCGGTGTTATATGGTCAATTCATTGGAATATACCTCCAACTTAAATATGATAGAACAAACAAGCTACTTGACACAGGCTAGTACCAAACTCTAATTTCACACGACTCAAACACTTAATTAGGGACACTGCCGGAATGACCACTTGCTCGCTGGTCATTAACTAAGCACAGCTGTGGACTGATTCGATCACTGTGATACTGTACACACACTTATCCGTTTGAAGCTTTTGCTTAATCCATTTAACAGTTAACAGAAGACAATTTTATATATACACGCCTTTCTATAATATGCAGCGTGAATCAAGTTATATTTGAGAATACAATTAAATCCTGAAGTGACAACCACTTGCTCTAACAGACACTGTATTAATTGTCAGATATCTGACTGGTCTGTGTTTCCTCGACCACTCCAATTACATACAGCAGTTTATACCATACAGCGGGTCAGTATTTTCTGGCTTCCGCTCGACCAGCATATACGCCCCAACCTCAATATAATTGTGTGTATATACATGTACCGATCAACCTACAGTGAATTTAACACTAAATCAAAATAAACAATTTCCAAAACTGATTAGGGCAAATGTAAAACTCAAATAGATACATGCGAGGCGTCCCTCTGTATCCATATAAATTTCACAACGTGACCGGCGGTGCTTACCTATAATCATAATTGTCGATTCAGTAGGGTGTTCTTTAACAGACTACGTCTTTGTTTTCAAATGCTTGTATATTAAACTGTGCAGTAATAACATCTTCAAAGTTATTTGTATTGTTGTATTTTTGTTTATTTTTTTTATTTTGAAAGCCACCATGAAACATATTTAAGGATCACTGCGGTGTTACAGCATTGCTCAATACTTAAAATTGACGCGACGTCACGTGGGCAATGACGTCACGAAAGATCCTGATGAACCACAACGGCTATATGGGCCTGATCGTAGAAAATACACACAATTCTGTCATTTTCATAGCTTATTATAAACATTTAAAATGTTATTTTCAGTGTTCATCGCCCTGTATGGAACCACAATATTGATGAACGACTCACGACTTTAATGCAATGTGGAGCTGGAGGACATGAATCACAGAGGGGCCAGTAACTTCCTCAACTGAAGCATCGACGTGTCAGTTAATATGGCAGAAGGTGGTAATAGTCGACCAAGTCGTAAGACGGACCAGGACACTAAACCTGCGGCGGTAGGTGATACTTTTCTGTCCTAAGAGACAAAGATTGCCACAGTGGCGTGTCAGCCAATAAATACATTTAAACTTTTGATGTTTCCTATAATCACTATTTAGAACTACTGAAAACGGGCATATTTGTTCAAGAAATGGGCTGGAGTTAAAAGACATCGCATGAATCCACGAAGATTCAGGGTTAAGCTGTTGGACGTCCTTGCCAAGTGCGGGCTGATCAAATATGGGCTTGAGACAATGTCTATGATTCCATACATTGGTTTAATCGTTAGCTTGGAGATTGGAATGCGAACAATTTACCCCCATACGGATACGAAGATATGCCGATTAACGCAATATCCAGTTTGCTTCTTTCATGTGATGTGACACCAGTATGAAAAACGTCTTTCGATTATTGACGCGGTAACTAGTGTCGGATCTGACGCCTACCCCCAAGTCCATAGTATGCACGAGCAGTTGAAATACAAAGTCGAGTTTGACGTTCAGAAGCACGTTACCTGCCCAACATCTTATCGTGCAGACGGTGACCGATGAGCCGACCGCCCCACTACGCTGACTAACTTTCAAATATTCATAGAAATTGTGTGAAGATGGAAATCAAACAAACTTGAACAAAAGTGCTTTTCCCACAAATGTGGACATTTGTTGACAGTTGTTACACGCTCCGATATACAAATATATTTTTATACTGGTAACCATCCCTGTATGTCCTTACCGTAGATAGTCGT
Organism: Hanleya hanleyi; assembly: GCA_036873755.1. Lineage (NCBI taxonomy): Eukaryota > Metazoa > Mollusca > Polyplacophora > Lepidopleurida > Hanleyidae > Hanleya > Hanleya hanleyi. Next base: position 118,989 of record JAVTVY010053393.1, read on the forward strand.
CGTCGGTGGGCAAAAGTTTGTCTGGGTCTAGATTCATTCTCCGCATTGTGGAATGTATCGGATCCAATTAAACACCCACGGGCACGGAGAATGAACGATCATGACCCAATGAAAGACATCATCTGAACTAATCAGGCTCCCGGAATTATCAGCCAATAGAATCTGAATTCGAATTCAGCCAGCATTAGCAGCGAAACGAACGCTGGTCAGAACCTGTCTACTGTATGAATATGTAGGGGAGTCAACAAGTCTGATATTTCTTTGCAAACATGTGAACGTCTAGATAATTGTGTATCTGGTCAAAGTGTTTCTCATATGGCCTTCAAATTGACTAAAATATCATCATAATCCCTGGAATAAGACTGGTAGACGTTTGAATAGAAGGGTCAGAAACAATAGATCAAGTTGGTCATATATATTCCAAATCAGATGCAATAACCCAAGTCAGCTATTCGCATAGACCCACTTGGGATATTGGACAATAAAATTATCGATAATTCCCAAACACAAATCAATCACCGTTGGTAAATAAACATAAAAATGTGGGACAATTTTATATATTCCGCATCTCGTGCCTGTAATTTTAAGAGCCAATAATATTTTCTCCTGAGCAAAATTTTATTTGATTAAATTTACATGTATCAATGTATCAATTGAACATCACATTGGCCAGTGCTATAAATGAATCGTTAACTAATTAGGATGTTTCGTTTAGATTTTACTTTTAACCAGGAATGTCGATTAAAATGCTCGGCTCGGGACCAATTCCTCATCTGAAGTGCTACATGTTCAACAGTGCGGTACACGTTGTACTTTTAAATGTACCTACCTATATTGAAAGTCTTTGTTAGTCACAGATAATTTAATCGCCGAATAGCTGACTTAGGTTGTTGTATTTCACTTGAGCCATTGTTCCATATTTGTTGAATTAATTATACCCCGCCACTCTATTCGTTCCAGAAAGGGCAACAAAAAACACGTGAAACTGAGCAGCCCGAGTATGAAAATGACCCCTTGACACCAGAAAATCGCCGGGGAACTGTGGCTCAAGGATCATCTGAGTTTAAAGGCGGTCCTTGGATGCAGGGTCGAGGTAAGATTATACAGGTCCAGTACAGATACTAGTCTAAAATGAAACTAAAATAATACGACTTGCACTTTACCGTTAAGATTAATGCGTCACCCCTATACATTTCTCAGCCACCCAACAGTACTTGCACCATTTATAAGACCATATCACTACCCAGTGACACAGGCGCGTGCACTCACACATGGCTCTTTTCATACTACTGCCTAGTGACACGGCTCATAATGTTCCTCTCATACCACTACCTGATACCCAGCGGCAAGGACAACTCCGTTTAGTCTATTGTAGTATAGATTATGGGGAATGTTCCAATTACTGAATTACACCAAGTAATTAGCGCGGTTTATCGAGAATTTAGTCTACAAAGCCCGGGTCCGGGTGTCCGCGACACAGGTGCACAGCATGTGTCATGCCGTGAGCTGTGGTTTGTTCTCTTGCTTTCTCTCCTTATAACATGGACATGATGGAGCCAGTTTTTTCAACTGATCATAACTAGTACATTTTCGACCTGATGTTGCCAGGGTTATCATAAATATAGGCTTTTGGGTCCTTTCTTTGTATGGCGGTAATATTGTATCCATCTTATCATATTTACACCATTTTATCAATAGCTAAAAAAACCCGCTCCATATTATAAACATGGGGAAGAGATGAAGAGATCAACCAGCGACCATAAAATAATTTATTTTACGGTCCCTGGATCAACCCATATATCACGATGACCCACATACTGTGCACCAGTTTCGTCAACACCGGGGCAAGACAGCGTTGTCGGGGGATTAACTTGAACTATTAAAGTATTGTTCGTTTTCTTCGGGTTTAGCTCAGTTTGCGTATATTCCTCTCAGGTCTCTCATGTGGACCATTTTACTTGTTGTCAGTGGTACGTTTCCTCGGCGGGAATAATTAACAACTGGAGAAAGAGAATTCCTTTTCTTAATAATGTATTCTGTTCATAAAAAGGCGAATGAGGTTACAATGATTATATTACAGTTAAATATATTACAGTATGCAAATAATTACATATAAACATTATTTCATTCACGCGACAATCAGAATTACCAGTATTATTTTGGTTGCGTGACAATCAGAATCGATATACAAAACGTTTAAACATTAAATTAATTCACATCTGTAAATGCGAATGTATGTTCAGTTATCAGAATATACTCATGACATAAATCCAGTAAATAACATCATTTGCAGACGATAAATAAACAATATCTAATATGAACTAATATGACAACAATGAAGAATTAAACAAATAAAACTAATAAATAAATAAATGTACATGTTACCAAATAAGCGAATAGTGAGCGCTGGAGACCATTGGCTTACCTGGAGAAAGAGAATTCCTTTTCTTAATAATGTATTCTGTTCATAAAAAGGCGAATGAGGTTACAATTATTAACCCTCCTTCGCCGTGCTCTTTTTATGCAGGCCATGTTTGGGGTTTGTTATTCAGTTGTTAGGTTCTTGCCCAAACATGCCTCTGAGTGTTAGACGACAATACGGTCTGTCAGAATTCTCGCCTCCAGGAACGGTCCCCAGCGACCAGCTAAAGCCGCTGTTACACAATCAATATGAATGACCCCCAAGAGGGTAACGGGTCGGATAGTGGCAGCCGTTAAAATAACAATTTACTCTAACTGACCGAACTAAAGTTCTAAAACAAACATTGTCACTATATACAGAACAATTTGTATCGAAATATATCAATACCACACTATAGCGGGATCAGCCATTGACTGGGTTTCTTCAGTTTTTTGCTCCTGTTATGCACCTGGGTTTCAGTTTCTGGAATAACGGTTTCTGAAAGTAGAGCATTCACCCAAATTCTCCCTGATGACCCCCGTTTTACCTGTGATCTTATTTGTTTAGTATACTTGCTAGAAGAACTGTGGTATCTGGCTATTGTAGTATGTTGATCATTTCAAAGCTGGTAACCTATCCCCAGAATAGCTGTACTCATAAAAACATACCGTCTTCAGAGATAAGGAAAATTTCAAGTATTACACGGGCAAAACATTCTGGACCCCGCCTCCCCCCCCCCCCCACCCTGTATGGAAAAGTTAACCTAGGGGACATACTGAAATGTTCCAACGTTTTGACTCACCCCGTCTCCACTCGGTGCGTACGTAATAGTTGAATGCCCCCCCCCCCCCCCTAAGGCCGACGAACTAAGATCCCTGCAGACGAACTAAGATCCCTGTATCCAGTGTAGATGGATTGCAATTTCGGTTAGTCGCATGGTATCCTTCAGTGGCAGATTTAACATGGTGAGTCGACAGGTTGTAGAGATATTACCATTATTTCATTGAACACGTTGTGATTGCTTATCCTTCCAAGAATGCATGTCATTTCCTAATATTAAAGCTGACATCACCTTGTGTTTTACCTTTCACTGATATTCTTGATCCTTGCATGTATGCCATTCAGGTACATGCATGATGACTGATGCTGATATAGTATTGATAGCAAGTATATAATTCTACTGTTTACAGGATCTGTAGTTCCCTCAACCTCGGGTGAACCCCAACCTTTATCTATGGGTGAAGCCTATCAGGTTCATGTGAGAGACTCCGACAGAGTACACGTGGGGCCAGTAACACATCACCACTACCACCAACACGGGATTAGCAAAGACCATCCAATGGTGACAACAAGACCCAAAAGAGGTATTGTTAATAAATAATTATATTCCACCATCTAGCGAATCACATAAGGCCCCCTAAGATGGCAGTGAGTTCAACATTTAGGTGTTTCTCTAGTTTCTGAATATAAAATTACAATAAGAATTGTATATATCAGGGGTACTATTAGATAAACATAAATAAATTAAAGAGAAATATAAAAGCTGAAAAATTACCTAAATTACGAACAGAAAATATCTGCTTTGGGAGCACATCCAGAAAAATTGTGTCACCTAAAGATATTTTCTCAGTTTTTGAAATAATTTTTTTCGTGGAGCTAAAATTGCATAGGAAAGTGTTTCAATTTCGGTATTTCCGCCGAAAATATCAATTAAAATCCACACAACTCTTTCTTTCTTTGCAAATATATGAGCAAAAGTTAAATAGTACAATATATCTAAAATTGAGTTATGATATCAAATTGAATTTTTCGAAGTAGCAGGAACATGACATTCCTTGATTTCAACAAATTCCTTTAAGTAGTTCTCAATGAATACTGAAAATAATAATACGATACACGATAATGATACTGCGTAGTCTCAAAAATGTGCTGAAATACTTCTTCTCCAGGGAGGGGACAAATCCTGAAAAGAGCTTATCTTTCGATATCGAGGTGCACGGCTGTCAACAATGTTTGACGGTTAGATCTGTTAGTGGGCATATTGGGGCATTGGAAAATACCTGTTGTCATCTACAACTGTCGTTTGTTACCATACTGGCAGCAGATGAAGTATCTACCCCCTCCATTTAAACATCAAAATATATATATAACTAATTCAACAACCGTGGATGATGCTACATCTCGACAGTATTACCAATCATTGGCGCTGACGTGCAATGTATGTGTCTGTACTAAGTAGATATACCATTTACCTTGTGCATGATGAAATCTGGAGAGAGGAATTAAAAGACGTCCGAAAATGGTCAATTTTACATACATTCTTTTCGGGGCAATGTACCATTTTGTTTTCTGATCAGATGAAACACATTAACTGGAGTCATTATACATTAAAACGTCGACAATGGACGAAGGACTTACTAAGGGTATAAAATCATGAAGTTGATGACGGTATGATCGAGTAAAATAATCCTGGAATTACTCCTTCGCCCAGAATACATAATTCCGGGTTTAATCAAACTAGTAAAACGTGGATTTACTTCTGACGAACACGCCACAAAGTGAATGCAGATATAAATATTGTGTGTGCACGTACAACTGATATACCCTTTCCTCATCGGTAATAATCAATTTGAAATGGAATGCAGTTTTTTCGTTCACGATATTGCAATATTTTCTTACTTTGATAAATTAATATATCATGTAAAATTGGATCATTATACATCAAACCATACACATATGATCTGATGAACAAGCTTACAACAAGCTTATATGACCATATAATGGATTTTGGGGACGAGTCCGAGTGCAAAACTGCTGAAATTTCCCCAGCTCCATTATACCAAAATTCCAGAAATTGTCAAAACTAGCCATAGACTGAATAATTCTGACCATTACCTCACGTTTTTGGCACGGATATATTTATGTAGATGTATAGGGCTCAAATACCGTTGTGGGTGATAACAGTTTTGAGATGAGATGAAAGATTCGACAAAATTTCTGCTACACATACTTTTGAAAAGGATCTGCGAAATAATGCATCATTGTACCGTACCAAAGCATGATCATGCATCAACATGTAGGTGATTGGCGAGCTAAGAAGGTATGTGACAATTCCGTGGATTGCTGGCAGTTTAGAAGCTAAGATTCAAATACTACTGATATCACCCCTTACCCCTGCCCCCAGACTTTTCGGCAGAAGGATATTTTACTGGTACCGGTGTGGAGGCTAAGAATGTCCGGTGGTGACGATTGTCCGGCTCCTATCTTGTAATCCAGCTAAGACATATTTCTCCACATTCGCGACAAGTGTCCGTCCTCAGTTACAATTGAAAAGGATACGAAAAGGGACACTATTCACCAGGACATTCTTATCCATCACACCGGCATGAAATGTTTTAACAGACGGATGCAGTACAAGTGATACCAACATAAAATTGGCTTCAATATACGCCCGCACAATACATCACCTCTCCTTATGTATCGACTGATACAAAAAATCGTGATTTTCAACAATCTCCCGATTTTGGGGTCAGAGTAACCTTGGCCTTTCATCTTGATCTAATATAAATCTTTGCGTATGACACATCGACTCCCCTGATGTATCTACCTACAGGACAAAAATATAGATTTTTAACAATTTCCTGATTTTGGGGTAACAGTGGCCTTGACCTTTGACCTAAATTTTGTTAGGTGACATATTCTCTCCATAATTTGATTTTTCATGACGTCCTGATTTCACAGTGACCTTGACCATTGAGCTTGACCTAAATTTTGATACATAACACATCGTCTCCCCTTAATATAGGTGCAGACACAAAAAAAAATCGCGACTTTTAACAATGTTTAGCGTGTGGCACATCGACTCTCCTGGTGTATCGACCAACAGGACAAAATATAGATTTTTAACAATTTCCTGATTTTGTGGTCACAGTGGCGTTGATCTTTGACCTACATTTGGTTAAGTAACATATAGTCTCCCCATAATGTGATTTTTCATGACCCCCTGATTTCACAGTGACCTTGACCTTCGAACTTGACCTAAATGTTGCAACCTGATTTCCAGATTTTTATTTCCAGACCATATCCTAAACTTTGATACATGACATATCGTTTCCCCATAAAGTATCTATGGATACAAGCAAATACGGATTTTCAACAATTTCCGGACTTTGAGGTCACAGTGATATTGATCTTTGACATAGTATGTATGAACTGACACAAACAGGTGACTTAATTTTTCCAGATTTTGAGGTCACAGTTACCCTGACCTTTGACCTTGAACCTTGAAGTTTGGCACGTGATATATCTCCATCTTATATATGTACTGACAAAAAATGTGACTTAATTTTTCCTAATTTGAGGTCACTGTGACGTTGACTTTGTCCGTGACTTAAATTTCGGTACATGACATACCGTGACCCCTAAACGTATCTATGGACACACAACATCAAGATTTTTAACAATTTTCTGATTTTTGGGTCACAGTGACCTTGGCCTTTGACCTAAATTTTGGTACATGACACATTGTGTCCCCCTAATGTATCTACTGACATAAAAAGGTGATTTATAATGAGTTCTTGATTTTGAGGTCACCATGACCTTTGACTTTTCACCTTGCCCCACATTTTGGTATGCGACCAAAAGTAACACACTCACAGAAATGAGCTATTTTCAATAATTTCCTGATTTTTCCACCAGTGACGTCTGACCTCGGCATCCATTTTCGCAGGCGATACATCGTCATTCCCTAGGATACCAACTCACAAAAAATTGGAACTTTGGATGATGAATGATTTTTTTTTATATTTTTTAAGCCATAATTACCCTTGACACATCGCTCACCCCTCGGGTATTCATTTTAGATATTTTAGCAAATTTCCCATCAGTCAGACTATAACGTACATGTTTAGATCATGCTGACTAAGGTTAAACGGTTAATGTATTTGCATCATCTGTAACGAATATATAATCATACTTATCTGGCATGTTCCTTACAGTTGATCTAAATTATATCATGTAACGTATACATGCATTTGTGTTTTCTAAGTCGTTGACTCACTTGGTCAATTTTGACTGAATCTGGGCAATTACAAGCGTCTGGTTCGTCATTCATAATTCAACATTCGTCCATTAAAGAATATCCGCGTCCATAATCCAAAGGTCTATTCCATATTCCGTATAACAGTATTGGCACCAAATTCAAAAGGACAATCATGTGCAGTTTCCTGCAAGAGAGAAGCGGTCAACAGTTTTCAATGATGCCGGTAAGACATCATGATGTTCCAAAAATATCAAATCCGTATCGCTGATCAGTATTCTCAATCCATAATAATCGTGGTAAAGTCGTCATCTAGAGAATGACGTATCTCAGTCACGCTTTGATTTTGACTGTTTATATGAGCACCATGATGATCTCGAAGTACATGGTTTCGTACGGCCATTAGCCCCGGGTTTAGCGGAACAAGTTACGAAACGCTACGCTCGTATTTTGCTATCAGCATGCGATATGTATCGCCAAATTTGAAAAACTTTGAGCGAAGGCACTTGGTGGAATAGGTCTGCTTTATAAGTTTCTGCAACAATGTTTTGTGACGCTGATTAAATTCGTCACACTTCACACAGGATATAGCAAATGCTACAAGGCGTGATATGTATACTCCATATGCAGGTCCCACTGGAATATTACTGTCCAGAAATGGATAGTTTACGATGTCGAAATTGTAATCATCTCTTGTGCCATAAAGTTGACGAGAGAGAATGCCAGCTTCATTTCTATAGAGAAGTAGATCTAAATATGATGTGCCTGTAGGGCTATCTGTAGTTTCCTTCAAATCCAGTGAAGGTGGATATATATCCTTCACTGCGTCATTTATATAGTGATAATCCACAGCGAGAAGATCGTCTATACTTGGTGAATGAGAAGGAACATATCAACCACCGAGTACCCCTTGGACTTAGTATTACAACAGGGCCCTTTGTTGAAAAACAGTCAGTTTATGGCAACATGCAATTGTTGCAAAATTGACAGTTTAACCCAGTAGTGAATCAGATAAGACAGGAGATAGATGGAGTTATTACGTACGTACACGCATGATGACAATACTGCAATGCCAATTTTGACTGAAGCCCAAAGTATTTGCCCGGCGTAAGGTCAGTTAGCCTAATCAGTATTGAGTGTATGGTAGTTGACAAGCAATAGGTGACAAGAAGAAAAAGTTTGACCAAGTGAAACTCCAAAATAGGTTAACCTCACTTTGCTGATAGACTTTTGCTCTACGACCACATGCATCTGTTCTGCCAATTTGGTGCTCTCAGTCATTTTTTTCAGATAATTAATTGGTGGCAAATTAGCCTAAACTAACCTGGTGAACCCCCTCCAAAAAATGGGTCGATCTCACTGATTTTCGATAGGCTTCTGTTTTGTGACCAGATGCATGCTTGATCAAGTTTGGTGTACCAAGGCATTTTCATTCCTGAGATATGATGTTAATGGGAAAACAAAGATGGATGAATGAACATACGTATGTACATGGTAACAATACCCCAAGAGCAATTTTGGCCGTAGTCAATGACCTGATGTTAAGTGAGCCTAGGCATTATCATTCTCGAAATATGGTTGTCATGAGCAGCCAAATATTAACAGACAATTTTGACCCAGTGACCCAGAAAAATAGGTCAATCTAATTGATTTTACCCCTTCTGCTTCTTTTAGGTTTTAGGGCTTCTGCACTGTGGCCATATGCATGTGTGATGTACGTTGGGTATTCCTAGGCATAGTCGTTCTTAAGATACGCTGGTAACGAGAAATCGGAGACGGACGGACGCACTGACATAACATTTTACGGGAGCAGATTTGTTTGACCAATAACATAGCCACATATTCTCACGTTACGGAGAGGTGCGGGAAAAGGCACGATAGATAGCAAATGCGCCAAAGATGGTTGTGTAAAGGATAACCTAGGAAAGCGACTGTGTGTGTTTAAAATGATGGGTCTTTTTGTAAACTTCACCCGTTCTTTTAACAATCTCTAGGCACGACTCACTGGCTCTTCCTTCCATATAAGGTGCTAAGTGATGTTTGTAGTGGGTAGTATAGATGAGACATATAATTTCCCACGATTCTGAGTATCGAAACTGTTGTCTTTGCCGGAACGAGTTTACTGCAGGCATCTCACTCACACATAGCCAAAATGTAGGCACATAGTGGCCAAAATGTAGGGCAAATATAAGGATATAATGATCAAAATAAAGGGCAAATATAGGGAAAAATCCAAGAAACAGGGCGTTTCAGTCACCAACAGGGATAATTACTTGTTAGTTATAATCTCATAGGATCGGTGTTTTTATCCAAAAACAACAGAAGACAATGGCCTCCATTCCTCCTGTTCAGCCACACCTGTCACCACCAACATCACTGGGACAAGGTAATAAAGAAGAAACACAGTACAATTTAGTTTGGACACTTCCGACTCGGTGGCGTTGTTATGAGGATTTAAATAAGCCAACTATTCGTGTATATTTATCACAAAAAAATACAAGGTCAGAGCTGCGCGAAAAAGGCATGCTGGAAATATAGAAATAATAGGGCAAAATTGGCCAAATTTGAGAAAATATAGGGGAAAAAAGGGGAGAGCAGAAAACATGGGGAAAAATAGAGAAAATAGGGCCAGTGGGAGCCCCGGAACGTCTGCCTGGGCAGGAAGTGATACACGCGGTGATTATTAGGGTTTTCATTTCTGGTCAGCACCCATATCTGATCGTTCAAGTTTCATTTTCTGAGGAAATTATATATACATATAATCATGATGTAGAATGGGTAGAAATGAGGCATGAAAGAGTGAGGATAGACACTCTCCTTTAGACTCAGCCTGACCCATCCATTACAGATTCCAATATAGTGGCTTTTTTGGGGCGGTCAGGTGGGTTGTATAAAGGGTATAGAGCAAAACTTACTTTCTGCATTTTCCTTTCGAAAGAATCATGAACAATGCTAAGTAATAGATTGATGAGTAAACGTTGACAAACCGTTTTCAGGTGTCTGTATAATAACACAGGAAGGAAGCAATCAGAGATTGCTCAATTGTATGCCCCCCCCCCCCTTTCGCTTTAATCCGACACTGCCCCACCATTGTTCTGTTCTGTATTGGTCGGTGGAGGCCTTCATGATTATGAAAATTCTATTTCAGTCAATTTTTTTGCCATGCCTCACATAATACATATTCAAAGTATCGACCAACAAGTGATAATACAATGTTTTGATGCAAGATGGTCGCCGGGGCTTTCGTCCAATCCGAAAATGAGACCTACATTCCTTGGGAGTATATTGTGGTGAAATTATGAAGCGATCAGTAAACTTCGAATTTTGCACCCAATTAACTCTTTTTGGGGCAATTTCATACTTCAGGACCTGTGTGGACTGCTTTGGAATGTAGAATGACATATACATAGCCATTTCCAACTCGGTTATGGACCGAGATCCAGCCTGGACAAATAAATATATCCCATTCACTTAGGTTCGATAAACAAAGGATCATAACTCTTCAAAATATAACCGAAAGCAGAGAAACTTCATCCTGCACAACTATGGGGCATTGATCACATATCATGCAAATTTCATACTTGTCCATGCAATATTAACTGAGATCCAGCCTGGAAAAGTCCCAATTCACAGAGATTTCAAGAAAAAAGGGCCATAACTCTTGAAAATATAAACGCGGAGAAACTTCACGCTGCACAACTACAGGGCACTGACCACATATCCTGCAAATTTCTTAATTGTCCATACAACATTAACCGAGATTCAGCCTGGACAAGTCTCAATTCACAAAGATTTGAAGAAAAAAAGGGCCATAACTATTGAAAATATACGCAAAACGCGGAGTAACTTCATACTGCACAACTACAGGGCACTGACGACATATGCTGCAAATTTCATAATTGTCCCTACAATATTAACCGAGGTCCAGCCCGGACAAGTCCCAATTCACGGAGATTTCAGGAACAAAGGGCCATAACTCTTGAAAACGGGGAGAAACTTTACGCTGCACAACTGTGGGGCACTGACCACATATCATGCAAATTTCATACCTGTCCATACAATATTAACCAAGATCCAGCCCGGACAAGTCCCATGCACAAAGACTTCAGAAAAAGGGCCATAACTCTTGAAAATTATACCGGAACTCGGAAAAAACTCTACGCTGCACAACTAGGAGGTACTGGCCACATTCCATGCAAGTTTCAATCCTGTCCATTAAATATTAACCGAGATATCGCGCGGACAAGAAACTCGGACGGACAGACGGACAGACGGACAGACGGACGGACGGACAAAGCGATCGCTATATGAGAGGGGGCATAACGAGTAAAATCTCTTGTATTACTCTTATGTTCAAAGCGATTTTCGGATAAACGGGCTAGGCACGACTCGCTGGCCTTCCTGTATAATGTTACCAGACGACGTGCGGAATAGACAAACTATTTCTGAAACACAACACATTATATGACTTTATCGTGACGTCAATGTTCTTCTCGGAAATTAGGGATTTTGAAAGAGCCATTCAGCTTGGTCAACGAGATAAATATGGTATCAATGGATAAGAGTATAAAACCCATACGGCACTGGATATATCTATGTTCCGACAGTGTATGAGATTTAACCATTGTATTCGAACTCAGCGTACATTAGGATAATATTGCAGTTTGATCAGTGTGATTGACGCTCTATTGAAGCTTTGTACACAGACAGGCCTGGTCTTACATGCCTCCACCTGTTAATATAATTGGGAATCTTAAACGTTTATGCCAAGCAAGTTTTTCAAAGAATAGTGGTCTGTTTTTCTCAAACTGTGTCTTTATATAAGTCAATACATCAAACAAATTCCCCAAAATGAGAGTGGACGTTATCGATGATTAGAATAAGTTGTCGGGTTGTTTTATTTTATAGCTGGGCTTTATCTTTTCTTTAAATTTGATAGTTCTCAACGTTAATTAACGATACTGTTTTTGTTGTTGAGGGACATATTTGCGATGCATTCAGCAGATTGTGTCAGCGTATAAGCACTTCTGAGTGGTTGCTGATTTGAATAAGAGCGGTCAAAAAAAAACTATCGCCTGGTCCTTAGGATCCGAGAATTGATAGGAATTCGGCTATATCCGTATGATTCCGTCTCCAATAGACTGAGTTTCTAATTGCTTCAATCTCAGTAAACTCACATATATAATATCGCAGAATATTATAGCAGGGCTATATAAATCCCGTGCGAATTTCAAACTACATCTTTTAGCCAATCAGAGAGAAACGGCTTTAAAATAACGCCCCTTGTAATCAATCCATGTGGATGGGCACTTGTACCAATATAGTAATCAATATAGTGAAACAGTGCACACACAGGGTATTATGTCTAGACATGGTTCGTGGTAAACCTGAATGCATTTTGCTGAGAAGCAACAGGAACTTGACAATGTGATGTCTAGCACTGTAATATCACTTGTCTTTATTGCACCATGTAAGCGTCTTGTCTGTGTCTTGTGCGCTGTCCTTAGTGTTTTTAGGGTGGATGGAGGGTGTCTGGTTCCATGCTGCTTCAAAGATTTCTTCTTTGAAGTAGCAGGAACACAACTGGGCTGGGTGGTGCTTAGTTGGTTCGTCGTGATATAGCTGAACTATTGTTGAAAGCGACGTTAAATTCTATTCACTCAATCACTCGTGGTAAACGTTCTTCAGAAGAAAGTTTGAAGGATTGCTTCTGCCGAATAGTCTGGTACTTCTAGCTGAAAGATTGTAAATATTGGTGAATGAAATTCCAATCGTTGTCATATTGACTAGACAGAATTGTCATGATTAGCTTACTATGTCATCTCGGAGAACACCGACAAACAGATCGAACGAATTGTTTATAGCGTTACCACTAGATGGTATTTCTCATAGCGTTACCACTAGATGGTATTTCTCATAGCGTTACCACTAGGTGGTATCTCCTCGATGTACCATCTTGGTTTACCAAGGGCTTTGGGAAGACAGTATTGTTGTCGTTACAGAATATTTTGAAAAATGCTGAATAGAGTGTGCAGATAATGACATTACCTGTGTAGTTCAATTAGGTTTCGGAAAATGTTAAATACTGAAAGAGGAAGCAAGAAACTCAACCAAAAAGTGAAAAGTGTGTCAGGTTTAGTAAATCTATATTGTACACAATGTAGAAGAAGCTCCTACAAAATACAGATAAAGGAAGGTTATGATGCAAATCTTGACACTGGCCATTAATTTTATACCATACAGTTGACACTGAATTTTAAATCATTTCCCCCAATTGATAATTATGTACCAGTAAACAAATATAATTCATTGTCAGCTGTATCTTCTTCCATATTGTGTACATGTAGGATCTAGATTTGAATGACAAAGTCTCACGTCCCATTCCAGCTAGGCCAGACATTCCGGAATTCATATGGTATTATTTTGGTTCCGTTACTATAGTCTGTCCATTTTAATTAGTCGTCTACTTTGGAGCTTCTCTAAAATAAGTAGTAAACTCTGCATGAGTTTTCTTTTTTGCATCGTGTAGAACAACTAAATTCTACAGAATGACTACCATTGTTCCGTGATATCGATAATATATCAAGCTTGAAATAACAGTGGTTTCATGCAACTTGGCTCAATCACATATGGAGACGTCATAATGTATTCGTGTTTACTAGCACAAAGGTCAACAATACCGTGTACGGTCATAGCGGTGTGTGCGGTTTATCACTCGGCAATTTCACTGGGCCTTAGACATAAGCGACACTTCCACGGAGCGCCCGTTATTACTATACATCAATGACCTTTGTGACAGTAGACATGAATATATTATGACGTCTCCCTATGTAATTGAGAAACAACTGTACTGAAGTTTCATATGGAGAAAATTACAAAGTTATTTTAAACGTGATATATTATCGATATCATGAGGAAATCGTAGTCATTTTGTAGAGTTCAGTTTGTTCTACACACAGCAAAAAAGAAAGTTTATGCAGGTAACTGTTGACTTTCGACAAGCTTCAAAGTAGATGACTAATTAAAATGGACAGACTTGAGACCGTTACGGACTTACTCTACCCGTACAAGTTGAAAGTTGATGACGACAGGAACTTTACTTGATACTTGACAGAATTCCAGGATGAAACATTGATGTGCTATGTACAAGTAACTCAGACTCGACTGCATATAAATAGTGATATAGTCCGGCAGTCCGGTGAACCTTGCGCTAGAGGTCCCACGCTATGTTCTATTAAATCTCCAGAGTAAATTCGTCATAGTCCCAGCAGACAAAGCTCCGAATAATATAATATTCATATGTAAATATTACTATTACCAGGTGCTGGTTAAAGAATTGAGTGGAGACATATCTTCATCAAATACGTCTACTTACTCCCAAACTGCATTTACTCTGGAAGATTTATTTAACAATCACAAAAAGTTTCTCAGGGAAAGAGGTATTTGTCTTCCAACCAATCATAACGACATACCAAAAATATACTGGACTCCCAAAATGCATAAATCACCATACAAAGCTAGATTCATAGCTGGTGCTAGAAGCTGGACCACCAAGCTTCTTTCAACCCTATTAACGAGGGCCCTTCAGGAGGTAAAAGCATTTTGAGAAAGGTATTGCGCCACTATTTCTAAGAACTCTGGCGTGGAATGTATGTGGATATTGAAAAACTCAAAATGTCTTACGGAAGAACTTGATGCTAAAGGTCACATACCGTACCGACATGTATCCACATGGGATTTCTCGACTCTCTCTACTACAATCCCTCATAAGGACCTTATTGACCGTATAAGTTCATTAATAGTATCTGTGTTCAAGAAAACTGATCGTAGATATATTAATGTCGGAAGCCATAAAGCATTTTTTAGCTCGACTACATACAAGAGATATCATTCATGGGATGTTTCTTTGTTTATAGAGTTGCTTGAATTTCTCATTAAAACTATCTATGTGAAATTTGGCAACACAATATATCAGCAGCATATAGGTATTCCAATGGGTACTAATTGTGCACTCCTATTGGCTGACCTGTATCTGTTCTCTTATGAATATGACTATATGCAGGCGCTTTCAAAAACCGATCCATTCAAAGCCCGTTCCTTCTCATTCACCAAACGCTATATAGACGATCTTCTCGCTGTGGATAATCGCTATATAAATGACGTGGTGAAGGATATATATCCACCTTCACTGGATTTGAAGGAAACTACAGATATAGTCCGGTAGCCACTCGCGAGAACCTCTCATTCCGTAGCACCCCCCGCGTAGATTTTGTTTGACTTCTTTTTCTGGAAGATCAACATCTCGCGGTCAATTAAATACCTGGTGTAGATATCTACGGTGGTGCCTAACGATGCTACATGCAATTGTTTGATGCTCACTGGGTTTGAAAAATTTAAAACCGAAATGGGGGTAGGGGTAATTCATCCCTCATATTTTTATTATCCCTGCGCTTCGCGATGTGAAGCTTACACAAATTCACCTCCGAATAATGACCTTTCAGTTAAAATAATGAGAATTTCTCGAGCTAATTTGACCACATCATAGTGACGTCATGAGGTCGAGGAGCCTTTCTCTTATGATTTTTGGGGAATATTTTCTCCGATTTTCTCTGTTTCTTTCACAGTAATACATTCCTGATGGTATTTGACATATAATCTTGAAAGATATATGTCTCCTGTTTAATTCTGGACCAGATACGTCTTTCTACTAAGTCCCGTTTGACCTTAGCATGGATTCATATAGATGTTCTCCGGTCATGACACCATTAAAACCGAATGGGGGTAGGGGTGATTACATTCCCATATTTTCCTTAGTTCGCGGTTTATCGTACTGAAATCCTCCACGCATTGCTTTTGGATACTGGCCTGAAAGGTAGAGTAATCAGACTTCCCGTAACTGCTTTAGTTTCGTCACTGTGACGTCATAAATATAGAAATTGTATTTTGCTTTTACTTATCGCGCCTTGTTCTGTTTTTTTCTTTCTTTATTTCTATAAAATGTTCCGATTGTATCTGGATAGTGTATCAAATGGTTTCATTTGAACCAAGCGTCGTACAGAAGTAAATTAACATGAGTTTGTGGGTGACAAACTAATAATCTGGCCTGAAATAAGACAGAAGAACAAAATCTGATTTAGAGTGCCCCATCACAAAAATCGGGGTTAGTTGGAATTTCTCTTGTCTCTTGTCAAACTCAACGTTACTTGGTGAAAACTTGGTATATAATGATTTTTGAATGGGTATACACAACTTTGATACAATCACAGCAAGGGGTTGTGAGGAAACATAAACTGTAATGAATAAGAAACGATTTTATTGCTGGAGATTGTCTGTTTGCTCAATCTTGTTTGCAATGAAGTATGGATAGAATCGAAATGGCGGCCGTGCATGTTGGTATGGTCTGATATCTAGGTAAACTAAGATGGTTTAGAGGATACTTCATAGTCTCCACATGAACAAGCGCAATAAAAGCGCGGCAGAGATATTTAGGCTACGTTCGAGAATCGACCGCATTCACGGGTCTGAATGTGAGGTGCCGAGGGAAGCATTCCTGTAGAGTAATATGCTTGCTCTTTAGTTGCTAGACGTAGTCAATTTTCCCCACCTTTCTGCACATCGCTCCAGTTTATTACCTGCATATGGTAGGTTTCTGCTGGTGAACTGTTAGTCTCCGAGGCCCGCCCTCTAGACAAGTATGTGTAGGTTTATTGTTTTGGTGGGAAATTTAAGCCGTACGACGTCAGGTTAGTTACAGGTTAGTTTTTCAGTGTATTGTTGCATTCACCAGGTTTACCCCATGTTGATACGTTTACTCCATCAGATGTCCACGATGCGCACTCATTAGCATCAGATGAGTTATTTGTTTGAGCTGATCTGTCATCACAGCACCCGAGCTAGCGTATCTAATTCCGCTTAAGCCGGTTCTAGGGGCCGTGTGGATACTTCATAGTCTTCAAATGAACACCTGCAGTAACATCGCGGCTGAGATACTAAGGCTGCGTCTGAGAGTCCACTGT
Organism: Hanleya hanleyi; assembly: GCA_036873755.1. Taxonomy (NCBI): domain Eukaryota; kingdom Metazoa; phylum Mollusca; class Polyplacophora; order Lepidopleurida; family Hanleyidae; genus Hanleya; species Hanleya hanleyi. The sequence goes on from JAVTVY010053393.1 coordinate 136,444, forward strand.
ATTCTCGGGTCTGAGGTCTGAATCTGAGGTGCCGAGAAAAGCCTGTGGTTGAGTTATATGGTTGCCCTTCAGTCGCCATACGTCAGTTTGTCCCACAATTTATACCGTCTGAGGCTGTCCAATCTAATTAAAATTAAATCATATCTCCTTCCCTATATGGATATGTCGCTTGAAGGATCTAGCAGGCTTGCAGTAACTCGAGTGTCAACCAATCCTGGGAACGCTTCATAATGCTTGGAAGGGAACATTAATGATAGAGAATTTTGGTTGGTTCAGTCGACTTAGACATGTCTTTTCATGTTTCCGCGGTCTCGACATTGTGGCACCATTATACGAGGTAGATATATGGACTGGTCTTTGGTGTAAACATTAGGGTAAACGGACACGGTTACCATACCCCCGCCCCCCCCCCTCCCCCTCCGACTGCAAGCGGATTAGTCCAGATGCGACCATGATGTCATAATGCGATTAAATATTCATGGTTTGGGCGCTCAGAACACCAAATTAAATTAAAATACTTAAGATTCTATATAGCGACATGTACGATTGGGGAACATTGATAGGATATTAATTTATTAAGTTTGGGGGTTGTTTGGATATCATAGTTTCACATAGTGTTCAAATGAACATCACATTCATAGCGTGACTGATATTCTGGACACGACGTGGAATTCATTTGGATAAAGAATAATGATCAGTGATTAAGAGTTTATGTATAGAACATATTTATGTCTTGCTGACATCGTTGAAAACTGTGTTTTTCTTGTATTTATTTCATACACATTGGAGTTGGGGCTAACTCTCATACGAAATAGGTGTTGCGATTATTGAAGCGGAATTTCTTTATGGGCGGCGGCTGATTATTGAATCTTGATATCGGATCTGACACTTGCTGATGATATAACTATTGTATTGACAAATTCATATATATTGGATATTCCTTTTCGAAATTGTTTTTCAATTACCTTTTGTACAAAAGGAAGGCATTCGAATGTTTGTTTTCCTTGCTCAATATCAATAAGCATCACAGTGTAATAGAATGTTCCCATAATGTATATCTAGCTTCAATAATGGAACCAAAGAAACTGACAAGTATCCATTTTCGAATGAGATATATTTATCGAATTAATATGAACTGAGGTACATATTTTTAATATCCACCATCCACATTAGCTTTGATGCGGATGTTTTTCGAATTAGATCTTTGGATTATACACGCGAAAATTCTTGAACATATTACGGATAAATATTGAATGAGAAAAATCGACGCCTGTATTGAAAAGTTGGATGTATCTCCATCGAAGCGTCAGTTCCATAACAATAAAGCAGATGCTATCCATAAAATAGAATATAGTGTTATACAATATCCATGGGCGGGTGGCTGGAGGGGCACGGGTTTCTGTTGCCTCAATGCATCTTGCCTCACTGCATGCATCATGATTGAAAATAGTTTGTAGATACAATGAATAACTAGAGGTTCCGCTTTGACCCTTGAGTTGCCGCTCCGGCATGAAGCCTATGCTGGTTGTTTTTTTGGGCAAAAACTCCCACCTTGCCTTGAATGGGCACATAATTTAAGGAAAAGTGCTATAAAATGAATGTAGCAATAAGTATCTTAAACAAAGCTGCGTATCTAAAAATATTAATTACAAAGAAGCGATTTTCATTGTATATACATGTACAAGTAGATGAACGGTTGAACGGACATCGGACACACATGAATGCATGCACACATACACTAAAACCTGATCAAATGCGGGGGCTATCCCAATGAAGCTTCCGTCCAAGTTTGGTAAAATTCCAGCCAATAGTTCTCAAGGTATCTTGCAGACAAAGCCTGTATATACATGTACAAGCAGATGGACGGGCGGACGGACACCGGACGAATGAAGGCACACACACCAAAACCTAATCAAATGAGGGGGCTATCCTAATGAAGCTTCCATCCAAGTTTGGTGAAATTCTGTTCAGTAGTTCTCCAGATATCTTGCAGACAAGCCCTGTGTATACATGCACAGGTAGACGGATGGACGGACATCGGACATGGATGAACGCACGAACACACACAAAAATCTAATCAAATGAGGGGGCTATCCCACTATAGCTTCTATCCAAGGGGAGTGAGATTCCGTCCAGTAGTTCTCAAGATATCTTGCAGACAAGGCCTGTACATACATGTACAAGAAGACGGATGGACGGACACCGGACATGGATGAATGCACGCACACACACCAAAACCTAATCGAATGAGGGGGCTATCCCACTATAGCTTCTATCCAAGGGGAGTGAGATTCCGTCCAGTAGTTCTCAAGATATCTTGCAGACAAGGCCTATACATACATGTACAAGTAGATGGATGGACAGACGGACACCGGACACGGATGAATGCACGCACATACACCAAAACCTAATCAAATGAGGGGGCTATCTCAATGAAGCTTCCATCCAAGTTTGGTAAAATTCTGTCCAGTAGTTCTCCAGATATCTTGCAGACAAGCCCTGTATATACATATACAAGTAGATGGACGGACGGACAGACACCGGACATGGACGAATGCACGCACACACACCAATACATAATCAAATGAGGGGGCTATCCCAATGAAGCTCTCATCCAAGTTTGGTGAAATTCCATCTAGTAGTTCTCCAGATATCTTGCAGACAAGCCCTGTATTAACATGTATAAGTAGATGGACGGACGGACACCCGGCACGGATGAATGAACCCACATACACCGAAACCTAATCAAATGAGGGGGCTATCCCAATGAAGCTTCCATCCAAGTTTGGTGAAATTCCATCCAGTAGTTCTCCAGATATCTTGCAGACAAGCCTGTATATACATGTTCAAGTAGATGGACGGACGGACGGACACCGGACATGGATGAATGCAAGCACACACACCAAAATCTAATCAAATGAGGGGACTATCCCACTAAAGCTTCCATCCAAGTGGGGTGAAATTCCGTCCAGTAGTTCTCAAGATATCTTGCAGACAAGGCCTGTATATACATGTACAAGTAGATGGACGGACGGACGGACACCAGACACGGATGAATGCACGCACATACACCAATACCTAATCAAATGAGGGGGCTATCCCAATGAAGCTTCCATCCAAGTTTGGTGAAATTCCATCCAGTAGTTCTCAAGATATCTTGCAGACAAGGCAAGGGGACGGACAGACATCCATCCAGACATCCAGACATCCAACCAGACAGACAGACGGACAGACAGACAGACAGCACAAACACTAGATGTCTCCCCCCAACATAGTTGGGGGAGACATAATTAATTTTACCTCCACTGCCTGGCCCAAACAGAAAGTTATTTAGTCAACTTCAACAGGTCACAGCAAATGACTAAGTGGGGTGTATATCCCACCTTAGATATTAAATCAAAGTTTGGATATTGAAATATATTATAATTGGGATATTTTCATACTAAACGGCAATGTCGAATTTCGGCATCTAACTACAAAAACAAGGTAGAATCTACTTCACAAAACAGCCAATACGATTGTATAATTTTGCTGACCTTTCCTCGCCGACATTATTCTCTGTGCAATTGCAATTACCTGCAATACTTTTTGATGTTGTTGTTGCGGTATACTTCCCATCACTAACCACGGTTGAATGTCTTTATACGAACAGGAGAACTAGCAAAATATGCCAGCTTGAAAATATGGGAGTATGAAAAAAATATCCAAATTGGGATATTTTATCCCAATTGGGATATATATCCCAGTTAGTCCTTTTCCCTGACCTGTTCAACGAGCTGTCATTACGGATATGGTAAGAATCAAGAACATTACTTTTGCTAGACGACAAATGATGCTAGACGATAAGATCAGTCAGTTTTGAAAATTGCAGTAAAAAGGGTGCTTTCGCTTGATGAAATAAATCAAGTTTCCCGTGCAAGAAATGTTTTCAAACTTAGCACACAAAACGGCGGCTTTCAGACATGCCATGTACTCCAATCATGCAGTAGCGCGGAAACTTGCAACATTCATTTATTTGACAATATTAATAGGTGTGCGCCGGGAAACAAGTAATCAATTAAGTGACGGATATAAAACGTTTTACACACCTCGATCTGTCAGAATGCCACACTCGCACAGTGTCAAAACTCTCCAGTCGACTGATGGGACGAAAACGAAACTGCCTCCTACTCTCTCCTTTTCAAACTCTCTCACCGGGACTGCACTATAATTTTGGCAGTGCGATTCAGCCGATCTTAATACATGACGTCATTTCGTCAATTCGGTGTATTTCATTGGCTGTCAGAGCCGAAGATGAAGTCGGCATATTCCGTGACTACAACTTGTGCCATATTGACCAGTTTACAGACAAAACACAATCTTTCGAAGAAAATCTCACAAGATATCAGCAGAAGTGTTTACCAGGAAACGAAACCGACATATTCTTAAATATCTGCGCCTAGAAACGGCTCGTCGAGGGATTAATTCAGCGAAATTATTCGAAACTAGGTCGAACTAATTCATATCGCGTTCAATAAACGGAGTGACGCGGAAGTTTCAGTCATTCTCTCATTTTGCGCAGGGATGTTGTAATGAAAACCACATCGCTTGGATAAATGGCACCTCTGAAATTACCCATAAGCCAGTTCACCTAGCATCGCAAGAAACAGGGAAAATTCCCTGTTTAAAAATGGTAGAATGACAATATTCTGCAGACCAGCTAAAATCAGCCTGGTACATGTAGGTCACTTCTATTTCCACACGATGACTTTTGAGTTTGACCCTATCAATTGACTCTATATCCAACCAAGTGAACCGAGCCATTGACCTACATGTAGGTCATGCATGTGTCTGCATCTAAACGGTATAGAGGGTCTGGTGGAGGGGATGTATGTGTGTAAGACCCCAAGTTACATACCGTGAATAAAAGAATGGGAGCCTAGAAAATTAAAATTTCTTGCCAACACGGTAAACATATGATAAGTATGCCTTAAACTATTTTCTTCCACATATATTAAATGTACTGGATAAAGTTTTTATCAGCCAACGATTTGTCACATCCTCTCAGGAAAACTCTCTAAGACAACCCCTGAGTAGTGGTATCCATAATGTATTCATGTTCTAAAACAGAAAAACTCTGTGAAAATGACATGTGAACATACATAAGAATATCAGAAAATATTTAACTTCATTAATAGACCTGGTGGCACAAAATCTGGCCAAAATAGTTCACCAAACTATCTGCAGTAGCTGAATAACTTGACTCTTTTCTTCTGCTCTTCTTCTCAAAGCCGAAAGCAGTTCAATAAACAACCAGTCACCCCGACAACGGTAAGTATACTTGTGCTCAATGTTTTCCTCCGTATTAGACAACGACCATTAGACCCTACGGGTCTACATCGTCCCATGAAAAAAAACACATTCTTACACATGGTCCACTCCGTAAACTTTTATCTTAACCTTGCTATGGCTATACAATGACCTGTGTGTATTAGAAGAAAAAACCCCAAAACAATTATGTCGCCTGCTGGAGTATAACATTGACATGTGATATTACGGTAATTCCCCTAATAATTCGCTCACCGGAAGTGCAGTAAAAATGGCTTATATATGGAAATATTCTTCATGGCACCAGCTACAAAAAAAAGTCACTTTTTGTCATTATATGACTTTTCTTCAATTTGAAAAAAAAATGAATGGGAATGCTACTTTCAGTGTTTGAATAATAGAGTTAAAAATTGAACTTCCTGTGATTGAATTATTAGGGGAATTACTGTAATGCATCTTATGGTATTGCAAAGGTGAGGCTCAATTAAAGCACAGCTGACGAGGAAGGTAATGTGATCTCCAGTTCAAGGAAGTTCTCATATGACCAGGATTTGTCCATGTCCTGCACAGTATATATGCACAAGCCGTCCATCTTAGCTTTTTCTTACAGCTCCAGCCATCCCTATAGTCAGTGGGTATACGTGTTACACTGCGAATTTGAGAGGTTATACACTCTGATGATGGGAGAATGCTAATGAGAAGCTAATGATTTACTTAATTTATATGGTATTATGATAAATTTGATTCTACAAACATCTTCTGGTATTTTACAACTGAATGAGGTAGGTGACTGCATGACAATGTACTCCAGAATAGCGCATTCGTAGATTGTATCGCTGTATAGCTGGAATATTGCTGAACGAGACATTAAACCTTAATTCTCTCTCTCTCTCTAGGTGCATGCAGCATCTTCTCTATAAGTAATGAATAAAGTCCTTACACGAGGGCTCTGCTCCTGGGGAGTAGAGCTTGCAGCAGGACCTGTCTTGTCTATAGAGAAGATATAGGATGGAGTCGAACATTTTTGCTCCCAGCAATCGTAATAAAATAATATATCAATGCTCCCAATCGCATGGGCTCGAGTGTTCATTCTGCAGCTTGAACACCTCCCTCTCAGACGATGACTAAATATTACATATCTACTCTGCATAATGGCGCCACAATGGCTAGACCGCGGCAACACCAAAAGATATCTCACCAATGTGTTGTTTGACTTGGCGAAGCCTACCAAAAAGCACCTTCCTTCAAGCCACTATGAAGAGATATCGGGATTGATCGATGCTCAAATCGATGCAAGCTGGTTAGATCCTATATCAAATATTTAATGGGGTAGTAGAAAGTATTGAAGTTTTATAATTAGATTGCTCCAGTATCCATTTAATAAACCGTCCTCCCCCAACTTACATCCCTCTGACTGGTGTATGTTCTTTACACTATTGCTTGATAGACGACAGTACATTAAATCTAGACAGCATGGTAGCACTGCCATTTGCTTCAACCATGTCAACGAAACCAAACCTGATCCAGTGTTCCGTTTGGAAGGAGGTTACGTAGCAGTTAAAAGCGCTAAAACTTGTTAAGAATGTGTCGGATCTTGTTAACTTTGGGCTGATCATGAAGGGAAATTATTCATTAATAAATATATCTTAGTTATGTAGGACATCAGAGGCATGGAGTGCGATTTTTCATGTGTCAATGAGGTAGATAAACAACGTCGGAAACAAACCAGAAAATTACATTTAGTCGTAACATATGGTTTCAACGGGTTAGAATGCCACCAATATTCTTAGACACAAACACTTACTTGCACTCCAACTGAGGCAGACAATATAATGAAATGAGAGCCAAGAAGAATGCTGCCATGTCACCTTCTTGTCTTCTCAGGGTTGCTGACAAGGTCACACAACAAAATGTGACCCCGTTAAGGCCTTTGTGCTGGCATCCATTTAGGCACTCAAAATATAACAAAGATACAAGCTTGAGCTCCCATGTGCACAGCAATATTGAAACATATTTCCAAGAAATGCTTCACCCATGTCAAAGAGATATAAGAAAGCAACACATTTTTATACGTATTAACTAATCAAATTATTTAACATTTACAGTATAATGGAAAATATATTGAAAATTTGTTTTTGAATTCTCCAAAAGTATTTTGGGGTTGAATATTCATTACACACGTCAGATAGGCATTTAAGCCAAAGTCATTGTATCAAACCAGTGACTGCAATTTATTCAGGAAACATGTCTTTGAAATGTAAATGAGTGGCAGGCTGCTTCTGACAATCTTGACTTGTTTTGGGCTTTGAGTATTTGCATAAAAATTGGGATCTGGATTCTACAGGTGACCTGCATTTACAAGCCCAGTGTATTGATTCCTTCAGTGTTTCCTAGTTCTTTGGCTTTGGAAGAATATTTGCATATGAACTTGGGTGTATGCTTTAGCCTGCAAGACCTGCAACCCTGTCTGTGACTGAACAGTGGGACTGTCTCCACCACAGGTACCATGAGCACAAAGGCTGGGCAATTCTATTTGAACAGTTTAGGTGTTTTTACTATCAAGTGTGCAAAATGCTGTTGTATTTGTAATGTCTATGGAGAATTGAAGAAAACAGATTTTCTAAATCTTGAGAATTATCCATCATATCTTTGGTGTTATGCTGTTTTGCAAGATTTTAATTAAAACAGTCTCTTGCCATATTATACAACTTCGACATGGGCGAGAAATTTTGTGCAGGTATGTTCTAGTATTGCTGCCATAAATGGAAAGAAATGCTTGTCAAGGTGAGATTACAAGGATGGATGCCATAACAAAGGCCTTAAATTTTGCCCGTGGGACTAAATATGGAATTTTGTGCATGCCAACATGTGTACAATATTCGACGCTCACAAACCACGACTTGGTCCCATGGGCAAAATTTGATGGGGTCACTTGTACAAAAGTCTTGTCAGCACACTTGAGGGAAGAAGCATACGACAAGGCAGCTTCTTGGCTCTCACTTCATTTTGTTGTCTGCCACAGTTGGAGTGCAAGTAAGTGTTTGTGAGTAAGAATATTGGTGGCACTCTAACCCGTTGAAACCATATGTAACATATGGTTCCATACATGTAACATATTATGTTACGATAGTGGGGATTGGGGCGAGTGAATGTAATATTTTGGTTTGTTTCTGACGTTGTTTATCTACCTCATTGACACATGGAAAATCGTACTCCATGCCTCTGATGTCCTACATTCAGAGGCATGTATTGTTATTACTTGTCTACCGTCTGGCGTGAAGGGTTTTAGCTGGGACGAATTATTTAGCTAGGTTTTAGCAAGCTCGGACTAAAGCATTAGATCTAATTCTTTTTCAAATAGAAATGTGGAAATTCGATATATTACATTGTCTTCCACGATGATTTTGGATGTTTCCCCGTCGTGGCTTATTTCCCTAAACACACTCCGCATAATTTCTCTCCTCGGTCTTGAGACCGTCTTTCCTCATTGGCAGCCCGCCCCTTTTTGAGCCCTGTCTAATCAGCTGCGAAACTATCAGATTCATAACTCTGTAACACAACTTACGGATAATAACAGTAGTTTTCCGAGTGATTATTCATTTAAAAAAATATAATTGATTTGTAACACATTTCTATTTGGAATTTTAGAGCATACGTCATCCTCTTCAAAGAACATATTTGTACGAAACTACAGACAGATTTCTAAATCTGCGACACTACGCCCCCTGTGCCGAAAAATCGATGTCTGGAAACTGATTTTCTTGATGCTGGATTTTGTGAAAAATCGAACTATTTGTGTCCTTGAAGGTCACCGATTTGATATCAGTTACGAGGTATAATTCCTAATTTATACGACAGCCAATACTGCATGTTGCAGAAATCAGAATTGTCGTGGTTTCAGGGAATTTGAGACGTCGCCTCTCCGCAGCGGAAGACGATCGCGGGTGCACTGACCAGCGAGGGCGCAGTCGCCGCGGGATGGAGATTAGAATTGTGATAATTTAATCATGGTGTGATTGTAAGTAATCTAGTCACAATATTGGACTTTGATTATGTGATTGTGTGGAAGCGCAATCTGATAAACAGATGGCATTATGAGAATGTAGGAATGAATTGTCAAATTGTATACAATATTGCTAAAATGACAAAACGAAAACTGGGTGCTCAATGGTGGTTTCTGGGTGAAATTCAGTGAAGTGGAAACAAGGAATTAATTGAATTCATCTTCTTGCTTCATCAATTCGTTAGATCCACAGTTATAGGGTAGCTCAGACTTCGAGATAACCGTCAAACTGTTGGTCTCCCTCCAAAGATTTGCCGTTTATCTTTAACCCAGTTGTGAATGAGAGTTGGGATTGATTAGTACAGTGGTTAACATCTTGGACGCTCATTAATGTGGCCTGGGTTTGACTCCGAGTGATGTTGACTCAGTCGTATGTAAGATTGGGTTTCTGGTCCCAGGTCGTGAGATTGGGTTTCCCTCTGTGTACTCCGGCTTTTCCCCCACACCGAAAAACCAGATGTATGATTGTGAGATATATGTAAGCTTATGTGTATGAATGTGCTCGGCCCAGTGGAAGATTGGCTGGCTACCAAGGCAGTGTTCGAATTTAAGAAAAATTTGAACCAGTCCGCTGGACTGGTGAGCCAAAAATGTAACCAGTCCGCAAATATTTTTACTAGTCCGTTAATATTAAATAAAATATGATGTGGGAACATTTATCATCATGAATATTTTGTGCTCTGTGATGGTTGCTACTAAATAAGAAAATAATAATTGTGCATTTCTTGAATTTCTTGAGCGTGTGTGAAGATAATCACAGACGACATACCCCGTCGGCTAGACTTTGACGGCGACTTTGACTGCACGTGTCGTCGCGAAAAACACTGCTTCAACAAACGCCATTTCAAGCCAAAAAATCTGTAGATTTCTTTCGAAGTTGATGGAGAATATGTTTAAAATTGTCCTGGTAAACATGATCAGGTCGACTGAAGCGTATTTATAGTGCTGATTTCTCGATTCCCGATCTCGAATTGGGAGCTTTATTTTCTGAAAAGATCGCCAACCTGCATTGCCATGCTGCATTACAGTCACACTTTACGGTATGCTGTGTTTGCACCGCTTTACGGTTGTTGTTGTTGTCGTAAAACGCGGCCGTGGTGTGATTTCGTTGGAATTTGCTGGAAATTGTTTTACACTCCCACGATTTATTTAGACTTGATCGGGTAACCGAAAACAGACATTTAGTTTTTTCATTCTTTACAAATTGTGCGGAGATATCCAGAGAAATAGTTTACACAATGAACTGAGAGCTTTTTTGTTACCAGTCCGACGGACTTGTTGTTCAGTCACTCACACCAGTCCGTTTGATTTTTTACCAGTCTCGGACTGACGGACAGGTGCCAAATTCGAACTCTGCAAGGGTAAAGAAAGTTCATTATTATTATTAGGGATTTTGCTGATATCTTTTGAATATGCAAATGGTAACCTTCTGAGTTTGCAGTATGTGTTGGCAAACTATATTTTGCAACACAAACTGCAATATTATACTTCAAATAAGTGCAGTTGCAACACAAACAGCAATATTAGACTTCAAACAGTGCAGTTTTTTGTCACCATCTGGCCTACCTAAAATGCATGTTAAGAGTCAACAGCTCAGTCAAGTGGAACAGCGCTACACTTGGTTGGTCAAAATGGGCTTTGATGATTACTCGTGCTGAAGGAGACTACACACATTTGAGGCTCAAATTTGTTGCAAATTCTACATATAGGACAGGACAGTGGTCCAAAAACAGTACACTTTCCCAATTGCACTCAGTGTGGGAAGCACTTCCGCTGTATTTCTAGGTATTTCTAATTATTTGCTTTTTGCAGTTGTATATTGTTTCTTTTTTCCAACATGTTTGCTAAAGTAGTCTGCCATTTGATCAGTGCATTGTTTTGTCTGTTTAGCTAACGATCATGCAATGAACTGCGGAACACTGAAATCTCAAACCTCTGTCTTCTCACATGTGGCACCATTCTCGAAATCGTGCTATTAAAATTTTAAATGAAAGTGTGGTGGCAAGAAGGAAAAATCGCAAAGTGTACCGTTTTCAGACAGGTGACTGTACTGGTAGCTGCATGCGTTAAAGTTCCCCAGAAGCTGCTGGGATATTATTATAAACAGACTTTGGAGCCTGATTCTGTCATATATATTGACAATGTGAAAAACTGACATTATTGCTGAAAAACACAATCTTTGAATGTAACAGTAAACCTGCTGTGTTATTGGCTTCCATGTTAAAATTTCCCCAGTTAGCAGGCCTTGAAAATTGGTTCATTGACGTAACCGAAAAATCGGTTATGGTAAATTTGGCTTGCGTAACCTATTGTTCGGTTACGATGTTAATTTTTACGTAACCACAACGTAATTACAATGTTCAGTGTACCGTCAACGACTGAAAAAAACAACCGTCCACAGCACGTGGGCAGTGACTGAACAGACAAATGAGTTAACATACGGGAATGGGATTGCACACATAAATCGCTTCGACCATTCATGGTTGGCTATTGTGACTCTGGCTGTATAATTCATTCGCCATTTCCTTCTGATTCCATTAAAATCCTGATTGAAAAGAGAAGTTGAACATGCCGCCTGCAAATTTAGAGATGGCGGAAGTGACAACTAGTGTTAACCGCAAGCTCCGCGCTCCGAGATAATTCCTCCACGAGGAGCTCGTCATGCCACCTCTGCTGCTAGCTCTGTGAAGAGCGCCCCACGAAGCAACAACCTTGGAGCGAGGAGGCTTGCGTGTAAGTTTGATAAAGCTGTTTCTTGGCCGCTATTGGTTTATTACATAATAGTATGCCGGCCCTGAAACCAGGGTAGACAAAACAGTCTGTGCAAGCTGACAGACGCCTGCCACATGGTTGTCTACAGACTCAATACAGACAGAGCCGAGTTTGCGACTTAGTTTCGCTTTTAAAACATGCTGAAAGACACACGTCATGTGGTTAAAGTTTGCACAGTGGACAGACAGAGAAGAGGTTGGGACTTTTGTTATCAGAACATATGTCCAAGAAGCGCATTCTCGTAATCGATTTTTCGTTCTGGCCATTTCAGATTTGCGTAACTGACACGCGAACGATCGTTTCGTTCACGCCAAATTTCGAGGCCTGAGTTAGGCCATGCAGGCCTTGCGTTTCGCTCATTTTCAGAGGACATAAACCTTGTCAATGGGTATCCACATGAGTATCTGAGTTAGCAAATAATTTGAAACAATGAATAACTGAAGGGAACTTCTTGAAATTAAGGCAGGAGTTCCTTGATAGGAATGGCATATGCCGGTTATCCAAATGAGATACACCAAGCCCAGATTTCCTACGCTGTAAAACTTACCTTCACATACCTTATTGCTATCGTGTTCCTACGCGATTGCCCCATTGTAAAACCTTACCACAGAACCAAAAGAAATAGTCCCTGTAATGCCCCAATGCCCATGCGCGAGTACCCAGAATCCTCTCTGTCTGACCACGTCACTTCCTTCTTTCCTCTACAATCGTAGCGGTCAGATGTAGTTCCATTGTGCTCCCGTAAAAGTTTCAAGATCTACATCTGTAATACCACGATATTCCTTACTCGTAACCTTGGATTACCTACGGAGATTTCCTGGGATATTACCTTGAGAGAGAAGAAGGAATATTACCAAATTCCTGGATTCGAGACCTACCTGGACTTCAAATATCGTCAGGGAGTATTGTCGAATCATAATAAAGATGGCGTCCGTGTTTTGTGTTGTATGTGGACGATCCAAACCCACGACGGATCCGCATTCAGCTTGTCCGCCGTGTAGAGGGGTCTGGTGTGATCAGTTTGCCAAATGTGCAGAATGCGAGCTGTGGACCGATGACGTATTCCAACAATATCTTGTCGGTTCATATGCCAGTGAAGTTTTGCCCCCGCCTGGCTTCGAGTGTGCCGAGAGCTTGGTCGACTCTCCGTCTCGCTCTCCTGTGAACGAGCCGGACGAGTCTGCCTCTCTTGATATGTCCGTTACGCATGATATGAGAGTAACTCCATCTAGTAATTTGCCGAATGTAGTCAGTATTCCTCCTCCTCCATGTACTAATTCTGTTTCAGGGACCAAGGTGGGGAACAAAGATGGCGGCCGTCCCGTAGGTACGTTACTGCACGGGACGACCTTGACCTTGACGGCCAACTTTGACCCCACCTCTGTGACGTCACTTCCGACTGAGGGTCCCCTGTTTCGGATTGTCAACCCGGAGACTGTGACTTCCGTGGTCAAGGACTCGTCACTTCCGGAGAATCTGTCTTCAGTCTCTGCGAGGAAGGGCGAGCGATCGCTCGCGCTCGCTCCCACACACGCCCAAAGACCTCCAGGCGACCGATTTATCACTCGCCCATAATTGTAACGAAATCCAGCTAAATGGTATCATAAAACAATAGAATCGCCTCCCGTAAAACTTTAATTTTGAACGAGTACCTCCGAAGAAAACTCAAACAGAAAGCGGAAATAAACTTGACTAACTTTTGACATGCGCATAACGCGAACGTCCTGACCAAACACCTTTTGCAAAGTGATGCGTGATTGGCTTATTAAGACACAACGAGCACGATCATTGGTTCATCATCTGTTACAGGGAAATCAGCGAGCACGTGTTTCTCTGGGCGGGCAATTTGTACCGACGAGAGCTGCTGGAGATCGGCGTACGTGACATGCAGCTTCCGTCTTTTGCTCGAGCGATAATCCTGTTGAACATTTCTTGTATCGTCTCTTTAGCGATGGCAGGCATTCCGAAAGGAAATAAAGTGGAGTTGAAAACTTTCAACAACTGGGGAACAGCCGTTCAACAACACATCGGTTTTACAACCGAGGAGAGGGATGGTCGGCAGTACGTCACATTCGTCTGGTGCAAGCTGTGTGCACGGTATAAAGACAAGATCTCCGGACATCCTAATCTCCGCGGGGCGGCCAAAAAAGCATTTGACAGCTATGTAGAGGGTACCAATTCCGTAACGAAGAGTAATATCTTGAGGCACCTTGAAGGGAAGGTCCATGGAATATCCATTCTTGTTCATTCTGGGTCCGAGAAAGATGAACCCGGTAAATAGATTTGAATTGAATTGTATATTCTAAAATAAACAATGCCATCATTGCGAAGCAGACGAAAAATAGTATATACCAAGTTGAAAATATTTAGAATAATTTACATACATGTACATTAGAAATTAATTAAAAAACTGAAAATTACATAAAACTGATAAATATATTCCATTTAAATTATACTAGTAATAGTTGAACAGAAAATTTGAAAAAAAAAGTTCGTCCCAGCAGAGCGATGGCTCTCCCAGTAGTGTTTTGGGCGAGCAATTGACAAGGAGAGCGACAGCCCCCCCAAAGCATTTCAGGAGAGTGATTTACAACTCGCCCTTAATCTGCTCATCGAAAAGACTGTGTCTTCATCTCGGCGCAGCTCATCTATGTCTATACTACCTACGAAGATGTCAGCTGCTCCTGCGACCGTAATATCACCTCGCCCAGTGCAGTCTACGGTGATTATTACACCCGTTTCCGGTTTTGCTGCTTCTGGCCATTCTCTACTGAATGTTCCCAGACTGTCCAGGGCGCCTTTACAACAGCCGTTGTCAGCTCCCCCGCAGCTTACTCAACCGGACCAGCGTCAACGCATGCCTGTGTCCAGTTATGACTTCCGGCCAACGGTAGCTCCGAGTATCTCGGATGCTTATATGCAACCATTGACTTCATACCTTCCGGTATCGTCTTACCTTCCGGTATCATCGTATCACATCGGAACTTCCGCTGCTGTTTCTGCGCATGCTCCGACGTCGACTACTTCATCCTACTATAGGACTGCCTCTGCGTATGATGTTCCTGCCTATGCATCTGGTTATGGGGTTCCGGGTCATTCGTCGATGTATGGTACGAGAGTAACGTCATCGATGAACAGACTTCCGGTTACGTCATCGGTGTATAGCAGTCCGGCTCCCTATGCTGCACCGCCATACTCTCCGCTTCCTGTACGCAGTGTAGTGTATAGGCCTACTTCATACCCTTCTGTGGCTTCTGTAGTCCGACCTGTAGATGTACCACGTCACGTGTTTCCTACTGCACGTATTCCTACACGACCGACTTCCGGTACATCGGGTGCTCACTTCCGTTCTCCTTCTCCTAGGCCTGTCAGATATGCTATGCCATATCATGCACCTATACCGAGACAAGTGAGGGTTGCTCACCCACATCTGCCTAGATACCCAGCTAGGCCGGCGATGTCCCAGTATGCGGCTGCTTCCGGTTCTGTCTTACTTCCTCCTTCTGATAGGCAGTGTCCACCAGCAACATCTATTCCTGCCAACCTCTCTGATAGGTTTAATAGATTGTCTGCTGACTTCGCAGCCCTACAGCGTGACATGTTGATGCCTCCACCACCACCTCCTACACCACTTCCGGTGCCCGAGTGGGCTGGCTATCAACCTCGCCCCGTATCATCAAGGAGGCCGACTTCCGGTTCCCATCCTCAGCTACCACTTGATCTCTCGCAGGGTAGTAGACCTACACCTCCCTCGTTTGTGCCCAGGTTTACCCCTGTGAATCCCGGAACAGTGAATAACGCTGAGACGGAAGCGGAAGAACAGACTTCCTTGTTTGATGCTGATCCGGACCTCGCCGCGTCCAGTTACTCTGATACACTGGCTCGCCTGTATGAGTTGTTTCCGGATATGACTCCTCCGCCAATTGTAGAATCCAGAAGGGTCACTGCGATGTCTGATCTCCGACAAGAGCCGTCACATCGCACGTCACTTCCGCCTTCTAGGGCCGTCTTTGAATGTGCTGAACGCATGCGGGACGCCTTCTCACTTCCTAAGACCCAAGATGAGAGGCAACGACAACAGGATTCTAGATCTCTTTTTAAGAAATCTACTGGTGTCTTCCCGCTGGAGCGACCCGTGTTCCGGTCGTATTCAGTACACGCTTCACCTTGGCATGATCGAGCAGCAGTCCAGGAACCAGAACTCGATCAGTTTCTTGGAGTTACTCCGCCGAAGAAAGACATTTCTCTTTCTATCCGTCAGATTTGTCTACTGGAGGACACTTCTAGACAGGAGGTAGCGATTACTTCCCATCTCGATTGGTTTCTTTACGACATTCGCACGATCCTTAATCGTATACCTCAAACGTCGCCTTCCGGTTATGTATCTGTTCCGGTGGATGACGTCAACCTGATGAAGGACTTCTTGACGGCAGCTGCGCGTGCAGACGCGGACTTGATGGCATCCTCAGTCTTCATGTCCGCTATGTTTGTACACTTAAGGCGTCTCGCACTGTTTTCGGCCCTGCCTACGTATACTCCGTCCAGTGTGAGATCGACCTTAAGGGAGCAGTCCCCCGCCTCAGGACTTCTGTTTGCCGGTGTACTACCTGAGCTGCAGAATGAAATGTCCGCTGCCAAGACCACACATTCTTACTTTGGTCCGCAACAGAGGAAGCGATCGGCCCCTGAGGCCTCGACGTCGTCTTCCTCGGCCCCGAAGAAAGCTTCATCTTCAAGTTCTTCTTCCGGGGCTGGTGCCAAGAAGGATATACCCTCCTCTTCGAAATCCGGCGGAGGTTCGAAGGGAGGGGGGAGCGGCCACTCTAAGCGTGGTGGTGGAAAAGGGAAGTCCGCCAAAGCTTCCAAGAAATGAGGACACGGGCCATGCAGATGTGCTTTCTGCATGGCGAGACCGCACGTTGCCGCTGTTCCCAATTCCACCAGATCCGGCGCTTCCGGTAGGCGGGTTGTAAGGTTTTGGAGGAATTGGGAGGCAATCCAGGCGGATTCGTGGGTATTGAACACCCTACGTCATGGGTATCGGCTGGAGTTCGCCACAACTCCCCCGTTGACTACGTCACCCAGGGCGTCTCGAATTCCAGTGCGTCGGGAGCACCTGATGGAGATTCAGAGGTCCGTGGACAAGTTGGTAGTGAAGGGTGCAGCTATAGAACTTCCGCCAAACGATCTGTCCCCGGGCTTTTATTCTCCGGTGTTCCTGGTCCCCAAGAAGAACACCACCGAAATGCGTATGGTTATAAACCTGCGTCGGTTGAACAAGGACTTCTTGGCCCCGCCTCCTCATTTCCGGATGGAGTCGTTCCGGTCTATTCGTTCGGCTCTGTTACAAGGGGATTGGATGACGTCTCTCGACCTCCAAGATGCATATCTGCATGTTCCGATCTACAGGGCTCATCACAAGTATCTGCGCTTCCTGGTTGGCAACCGGAAGTTCCAGTTACGCGTGCTCCCTTTCGGACTATCCACATCCCCTTGGGTCTTCACCAGAATTTTCAACCCGGTGGCGTCATTCCTGCACACGAGAGGTCTCAAGTACCACTTCTACCTCGACGATTCCCTACTACGGAATCAGTGCAGGGAGGAACTCCGCAAGGACACCAATTTCGTTTGGGAGGTCCTTGTTGCTCTGGGCTATCTTCCTCACGAGGGCAAATCGGAGTTGACACCATCCCAGTCTCGAGTCTTTCTCAGAGTTTCCTGCGACACCCTTTCAGCGTTAGCGAAACCTCCGGAAGACCGCTGGAAGAAAATTCTGACGTCGGTGCCGACGTTTCTGTCAGCATCGCACAGACGTGCTCTCCAGTTCGCTGCAATTATCGGCCTGTTAACATCAACTCAGGATGTAACACCTCGAGGTCGGTTGCAGCTTCGGCCGTTGATGATGCACCTCAACAACCATTGGCCGAAACGGCACCTGAATCCTACTGTCCCTGTGACAGAGGATGTCAAACGTCTCCTACGCTGGTGGCTGCAGCCGGAGAACGTGATGATAGGTGTCACCTTCCTACCCTTTCAGCCGTCCCGTCAACTGTTCACGGACGCATCGATGGAAGGATGGGGAGCACATTTGGGTTCGAGGTCAATATCCGGCTTGTGGAACGACAGCCAGAGGAAGCTACATATCAATGTATTGGAGTTCCAGGCCGTAACCCTGTCCATACAGAGATTGCTTCCAGACCTCAAGAACCAACGCTTGTTAGTAGCAACGGACAACACGACAGTCCTCGCCTACATAAACAAGCAGGGAGGGACTCACTCTCCCCAACTGCTGGATCAAGCACAGAAATTCTTCAGCCTATGTTGGGACAACGGAATTTCTGTGCGAGCTCGCCACATTCCCGGTCATCTGAACGTCTTAGCCGACGCACTGTCCAGACCGAATCAGATAATAGCGACCGAATGGCAGCTCCACGAAGACATCCTAGCCCAGATGTCTCGGATATGGGAGACGCCGAACGTAGATCTGTTCGCCACCCGTTGGAACCATCTACTGCCGGCCTATGTGTCTCCCGTTCCGGATCCAGCAGCCCTGGCAGTCGACGCCCTGTCTTTGGACTGGTCCGACATGATTGCGTATGCCTACCCGCCGCCAGCAATCTTGTCACAAGTCCTCCGGAAGATCCAAGCACAGCCGTGCGTGGTCTACCTTGTGGCTCCGTGGTGGCCCACTCGCCCTTGGTTTCCAGACCTGATGGATCTTCTCATAGACGTGCCTCGTCGGCTGCCGCTTTGGTGGAACCTGCTTCGTCAGCCGAGATCCAGCCTGTATCACTCGAATCCCGGTCTATTTCAATTGACCGCGTTCAAGTGCTCCAGCATCAGCTCGTTGAGGCTGGATTTTCTGTCGAAGCGTCCGAAAGGATGGTCCGGTCCACCAGAGCATCAACGACTGCGGTGTACCAGAACAAGTGGAAGTCCTTCGCTACCTGGTGTTTTGGATGTGGAATTGTTCCAACCTCTGCCACTGTTCACCAGGTAGCAGACTTCCTTTTGCATCTGTTTCATGACAGGCAGCTTGTTCCGGCCACGGTCGACGGCTATCGGTCCGCTATCTCCAGGGTACTTCAATTGACCACAGGTGTCAACCCATCACTCGACGTCAACCTTTCTGCCCTTCTTCGTTCCTTTCGGGTGGAGAGGCCTACTCCGACGCTGCAGCTTCCTAAATGGGATTTGGCTCTGGTTCTGAGGCGGCTCTCTGAGCCGCCCTTCGAACCCATTGGCACCTGTGAGTTGAAGTTTCTATCTTACAAGACCGTATTTCTGATTGCCTTTGCCTCTGCCGCCCGCGTATCAGAAATCCATGCCTTGGACTTCAGGTCTTTGAGATACAACCCTAAGTGGACCTGGGTGGCGTTATCTACTCTCCCGGATTTTGTTGCGAAGAACCAGTCCCTCTACGACAATCTTCCGAGAGAGTTCGTCATCCCGGCTCTGTCCAACATCCTGTCCGCGGCTGTTGACGATGACAGAGTCTTGTGCCCCGTCAGAGCTCTCTCCTGTTACCTGGCACGTGTGGAGCATATGAGAGCTGGGCGGGTGCGTCTTTTCATCCCGTTTGGGCCCTCTTCCAAGCATCCAAGCAGGAGATATCTAAAAATGCTATATCTTCCTGGCTTGCCAAGACTATTCGTTTTGCGTACACGGACGTACCACCTGAGGTTATCTCCTTGTCCAAGGTCTCCGCCCATGAGGTCAGGGCCATGGCGGCATCCTGGCCTCTATGGACCAATAGATCCGTGTCCGACATAATGAGGGCCTGCTACTGGAGGAGTAATGTTACCTTCGTGTCTCACTACCTCCGGGATCTGACGCTCCAACGACGGGACATCTTCTCACTGGGACCCCTGGTGGCTGCCCAGTCAGTTGCGGACCCGTCTACGCACTAGACCTCCTAGTGATTTTACCATTTTTTAAAATCTGGTAAGTGTCTGCTCTCCCCAAATTTTCAAAAAAAGGGGTGGGGGGGGGCGGGAGGTTTTGGTCTAGTGCTTGTCAGCCATTCACTAGGCCCGCTTATATGTATATATTAGGGCTGGGTGATTATATCGATGGCCATACCGTCATGTTATATGTCTTTATGGCACTCGATTATATCGCTGACTCCTGTTTTGCCTTGCGGCCTATGCTTGAGAACTTTTCTGTTTGACCACTATTTCCCTCCTCCTGCTATGATATTCTAGCAATAAGGTATGTGAAGGTAAGTTTTACAGCGTAGGAAATATGAAAAATTTGAAAATCAATTTTCCTATTTCTAAGCTAAAACTTACCTTCACATACTGTGATGGCCCTCCCAGCCTCCCCGCTAATGGGTTATTCACACTGCGATTGAATAGGAAAGAAGGAAGTGACGTGGTCAGACAGAGAGGATTCTGGGTACTCGCGCATGGGCATTGGGGCATTACAGGGACTATTTCTTTTGGTTCTGTGGTAAGGTTTTACAATGGGGCAATCGCGTAGGAACACGATAGCAATAAGGTATGTGAAGGTAAGTTTTAGCTTAGAAATAGGAAAATTGATTTTCAAATTTTTCATTTTAGTGTTCTGATCCGGATGGAGAGGAGTCCCAACTGGGATGGCATATGCCATTGCATGGTATGGCATAAGTCATCCTTTGTCTGCCGAGTTCTAAAAAGTATGCCATGGGGTTCCTAGGAGTACCAATTCGACGCACCATGCCTTATGCCAGTTCCTAGCATGCCTCAATTTCAAGAAGCTCCCTAAATCCGTTATTTCTTTAATGTATTTTTATTTATTTCTTTTTTTATGGGTATCATATCCAAATGGATATTGGCACTTCTGATTTACGGGTATCTTCATGGATACCCGGATACTCGTCTAAAAGTAAAGTCTTCCATGTGTGTTGTTATTTGTCTTTTGAAAATCATTGAGGGATGGAGGGAGGATAACACAACACAAATAAAAAAGTCAACATGAAACATAAAGTTTAAAGAAAAGTTACTTCAGAATTCAATATCAAACACTCTAATCTTTGTCATGAAAAAAGTTTGAATGGTTTGGTACACACATTCTAATTATGATTTGACACTTGGTGAGATAGACTTTCTACAACAGGAATGTACATGCAGCCCACAAAATTCACCTCGGCAATCAGCAATTGCCAAGGTAAATGCCGTGGCATAAGCAGTTCACCTCAGCAATGTTTAACATGGTGTTAAATAGGAATTATTTTAATATGACATTATTTTTGCCGAGGTGAGTTTTCTGAATTGTGTGGGCTGACATGTATACATCAACAAAAACATTCTCTGTTTCTCTTTAATGAGATATGTTATCAGATGTATTTGAGTGCAACCAGTAACCACAAAATAAAGTCAATGATGTCGGTGGATGAGAAACGAAGATCAAAATACAATGACCGTACCTAGGTCATGGACCTCTATATCAACCATCCAAACAATCGTTCATATATCTCTCAATACAGAAATGACATGCCTGTGTTTGCTGTCTGGTCACATTGGTGGCAGGGCTACAGTATTAATCTGTCGGACTTCCATTATTTTTCCTGTGACAACATCATATCTTCAGTACTCGCACAGATTTTTATCAATTTTGGAAAAGTATAACTAAATCTGTGAAATATTTCAGTGGAATTGATGTATTTTAATATTTATCCTCTTCATTTTCAAACAGATTCCATGAAGTCTATGTCTTCCTAAGTGAAATTTGATTGCAAACATCAATATGGCAGGTCAAGGTGAGTGACACTTCATTCACATTACTTTTACTGATCAGTGTATAAAAATTGTTCAAGCTCAGTTAGAATATTGACATCACTAAATGTGACTATGACTTATTTATGTTTACATTTTGATCCTTCGTTTAAATTTATTTGCACATGTATATATAAATTATAACAAATTGAGCAATATTTATTACACTGTACATAGTTCATCTGCATGGTTCACTTAGTCAATACATATCAGTCAATATTCACCCAGACCCCTTTAGTTTATGTTGCCAGATGGAACTTCAACCAATCAGAAGTATCCACAGCTTTATTCCTCTGCATCCTTCCAATCAAAAGTTTGTAGTGTTGACAATTTGAATCAGTGGGCGAGAAATGAACATTGAGCTCACTGAAGAGATGATATTTACGAAACTGGTGTACAGATGGCATAGGTGAGTGAGTGAGCTGTCAAAACAATATTCAGATTGCTCCGTCATCAGCATCTAGATCAGCTATCAGTTCAGTTCAGTTCAGTTGGTAGATCCCTCCTCTATATAGGAGCACCTCCGTATAGGAGTACATATTAATATACAATCAATTGGAATCACTCAACATTTATAGCTCAACTATCGTGCTGTGACGTGAACATTTATACAATTCTACAATTAGACGAACTACTATCCTCAGGGGTTTTTCTAGCCGTTTTTTCATCGTGGTTACCACGATGAAAAACAATATATATTGAGTTTTGCAGAAAATTTCAAATTGAGTTTTGATAAAAAAAATTGAGTTTTGCGATTTTTGCCGTTCGCGCGCACGAAAAAAAATTGAGTTTTCCCACAACATACCAGTTGTCAGTTGATAGGTTGTTTCGCATGACCCGCCCGCATCAATATTTTGGAGATAAATAATGCCGCATGTATTTTAATTATCAGTAATTATTGGTCGTAAAAGAAATAAGTAAGCAAATCTAAGTAAAACGAATGAACCGTCACAGCGCAAGTCAGCGCGAAGGCGACTGAAGAGCCGCCATCTTGGTTCACATTCTTGGGGAAAGCCTATTTCAAAACGAGGCACAGTCCTTTTCTAGCGGGGATTCCCTCGTGTCAAGCACGTGGCAGTAAAGTCTTAACTCCGGCACTTTTGACGGTCGCGTACCAAAGCCATCATGGTTTTAGTTTATGGATCAGTTGTTTCCTCATCAACCAATTCATTTAACCATCCATTTATCTGATGAAACGCTTTTGAGCGAAGTGTTCGAGCGCTTCACGTCTTCACTCCCGACAACAACAACGACAACACAGACTGTCGATGAATACTCGTAGCTTGAGGACGACGGACATACAAAATTCGTCGCCGTGGACAGAGAATCCCTATCTTCAGTCAGTGTAAAAGAAATAAAAGAAGATTTCAATAAGAGGGGACTCCTCACGTTAAAAATTTGGGTAATAAATTCTGCAGTTATCTTTAACCCTAGTCCTGTCGGCCAGTTATACGCTGGTCAACGTGCGAGTGCCAGACTGTCAAGCAGAGTTGAACTGTTCAAAATGGGCTCGAAAGAGGCGACTGTCTGGTCGTTGAAATTTATAAATAAATTGAAATAATGGATGGTATTTGATGCACGATACATCAATTTGAAACACTGAACATGCACTCCGAAAATATTTGGCATTTTACAGCTTTAGAAATATATAGGAATCGCAATTCGGCAAAAATTGTGCACCATAAAACTCACGTTAGAATTCTATCACGTTCAGAGTACTACCGATGGACGGTCTGTTTTGCTTCATCTCCACTTAATAACTCGTCTAAATTCTTATAGATGTCACAGTATGTATTCCTGGTTACTCGTAGCATAACGATTATTGAATATTTATTGAATATTCCAAGTAAATCGGTAAAAATCCTTTTGTTTACGCGAAGTGTAGCTTCCCACCGCGAAACCAAGCGCCATTCTGACTTCGTCGAAATCGGCCAGGGCGCATGCGTAACTCGTGAATATTTTATGCTAAGGCCAAACAAAATAATATCTGTGTTTACTGTTACATGCATTTTGAAAATAGGGTAGGTAGGTAGGCTTTTTTATTTTATTTACTCCAAAATTTTATGACGTATTTTCTTAGGGTAGGTAGGAATATCGCAAAAAATTTGCTCAATTTTTTTCCTGTATATGTATAGGTCAGTCGAAATTGCGATTCTATCACATTTCTTAACACTAAGTTATGCTGTTAACTGTTTTGTATGTGTGCTGGTATATATACTGCACAAAACAGTTTTTCTCTCCACAGTATATTTTCTTTCCCATTTGTGTTGTACTTTCAAGAATAAATATGTTTTGAATACATGGTTCATTCCTGTCCACCTGTGTTTGGTGTTGGTACTTCTAGTTCTATCCTTGGCATCACACGCCTCGGGTCTGATTATTATTCTAATGTATAATGCATACTATATGTATTGGGATATTCACCGGTCATGTACATGAAGCACCATGGCCTCTACCCGTCTTCGATCATCGATGTGCAAATTGTTTATGGAGGACGGCCTAGTGTGGCTACTGAATGTCAGATCAAATTCACATTACCCATTGAGTCTGCAATATGCCACAAATGGTTTTCAAATCCCAATTAACAATTATGGTATAAACTTTGATGATTTGTACAACTATTGTGGTGTGTGTGTGTGTAAAAATCAGCAAGCATTATATAATTTTGTACCAAGTATTACAAACCTAAAGTAATCTGAATGTTTTCTCCCCACTTCTATCCACATCAGATCTCCTCCCTTGCATTCATAATAGATGTATGCTTTGTTAAAACAAAGAGCATACTGTCGATGAATTGAATGAATCGTACACAAAGATTGCCATGCAAGCAAAGTTGACACTTTTAATGCCAAAATAATTTACATGTACATGTAGTTCAGGAACGAAACATGAATGAAATCAGATTCCTCCTGGACAGTTCGACCGAGAGAGTGCAAGTTATTTCATAATTCGTGTCCAAGCCAGATGTGCCATGGATATCCTCAAACATTTCTCTTAACAGGTTTGATGACATGCTGCTTCACCATGCTATGCTTGCCAGACACAGAAGGACAGTGGCACCTGAAACAATATAAAAGTACACAATCTGATTTATCACAAAAAAGTCGAACGAATATTCGTACAATGCAGTTCCAGAAATATTTTCTGAAATGACGACATATTTATTCGAAATAAATTTCATGTTCGATCTTTACGTTTGAAAATGTGTGACCAAATATGTGTTGGGCGACTCCAGTCATGTTAAAAACCCGGTGAAAATTCTTCAGATCGAAATGCTTTAGAAATAATTCAGACGTCTACGCTGGCGCAACATATCTAAATTTCTTATCAACAGTCAGATAAAAGCAGCTCGTCACGATCATGACGCACCGCATTGGTTTGGCCAGTTAAATGCGTGTTTAATTGGAACAACCACCAGCTGATTTCACCACAAGCCCAAACGAATATTCCGTAAAATGTTCACGCTATCATTGATTAAACGGGAAGAGTATCGACAAATCAACAAACCTTCGCCGCATGGATTTGCCGCCATGTTTGCTGCCCCGGGCGACATCGGATGAGAGTAGATAGCTGATTGGCGGAGGGACAAGAGCTTGTGATCGACCAGCCAATCACAGCGGAGGTCTCTTAGCGTTCTCTGGGTGTTTAAAAAGTTGAACCTGAAAATAAGAACTCCGCCACGGAAACGGACTGGGTCGCCAGATTTCGGTCATTTTTTTGCCCAAGTCGGAAAAAGACGGAGGATCGGCGCATTTTTGCTAGGTAGGGTCGGGTAACCGTAAACACACATATTATTTTGTTTGGCCTAATGAGCAGTTGAAGCTGTTTGACCAATCAGGAAGTCGGCTTACGTCATGTGATCAGCATTTTCCCGGGTTCATTGGAGTTGAATGGAAAGGACTCGAAACACATGACCATTTTATCCAATAAAATTGACGCATTTTTACAACCCGACACGAGAAAGGTTGAGAAGAATGAAAGCAGAGTTGTTGCCCTTCAATTTGACATCTTTAACGTTGGGATTGTCTTCCGGGTTTTCGTTGGAGAAGCTCGTAAACAGGGTGGGTTTTTACGCGTTTCAACAAACTTTTCTCAATAAATGACGCTCTGTTTTAAATTTGTAGACGATCTTCACATAAATAAGTGTCTTTTTTAATAATAAACACCGAACTCACGTGAAATAATTAATGAAATAATACGTTATAGTTGGAGTAAGTTGTGTCTGGTTTGATTTTTCCACACGTGGCTCCAAATTCTTTCGAAAAACGATCAAACGTCCGACAGTTTCTCGGAACGTATATATCCGGAGTCGACACTGGGAACTTGACAGTCCAGCAACGTGTATACACGGAGTTGACAGGACAAGGGTTAATATTGGTCACAAGTAAGAGTTTTTTCCCTTGATTTCTGTTTACACAATGTGTGTGTGCATTTGAGTTTTACTGTCTACCATAATTATTTACATAATGTTTCAATTAAAGTTAGCAAACTTAAAATGTCTCTTTAGAGAATAATTATTTCATAAATATTTTTTTCTGGCGATATTTATGAGAGTATTTCAGAGTGTATAAATCTGTAAAACAGGAATGTTGCCAGGTTATATATTCGATCACAATCTTCTCTGTTAACGGTAAAAAATTTAGCTTCAATAATTAATAATTATAGCATCTAACATGTATGTTTTAGCATGAGGTCATGCTAAACAACCTATTAACTGACAACAGCCGTACTGTGGTTTGGTGTGGTTGTTCTGGAGTGCACAAAACATGCATGTAACACGTGAACGGCTGACTATCTTAGGCCGAAGTTTATATCTTGATCGACAATGCAGCAGTAGTTCTGTATGTTGTTGCTCTAAGAAGACACGTCGTGCTAATGTCGCCTCCAATTGTTGGATGATACACGGCACCCTGTCATGGTTTGGGCCAATGAGTTATCTCATAACACTGAGTTATTTTAGCAATGTTGTTGTAGACTGTGATATAATTCATGTAAATAGAATTGTCAGTATTTGTTGGTCTCTGAAGAAGTGTCGTAAACATATGACCAACCTCAGTTCTGTAATTGGTGCGATGAAAAAGTTGGAAAAATTGAGTTTCATCATTTTTTTGATGAAAAAGGCAAAAATATTGAGTTTTGTAGAATTCTTGGTAGAAAAAATTGAGTTTTCAAAATTTTGAAATTGAGTTTATGAACAATTTTGGGCTAGAATAACCCCTGATCCTGAAAGTGCTGTGATGGTCTAACCATGTGAGCTTCCTAGCGGTGTATGTGATGTACTACTGTGAGTGGATTTATATTGCGGTCACTGAAAGACACCCAGGTACTTTATTCCCCAAGTGCCTCCGCTGGCGAAGGTCTAGCGTAGAAACTAGTTCCACCATCAGTCCATATTACCCTGGACACCGAATCAGTCCAGCGCCTTGTGAATAGGCGAGTATATATATGTAAGCGGTCACTGGCGAGGGGCGAACCCATGCCAGCTGTAGCACTCCGGGTCAGAGTCAGACACTCTAACTACTTCGGCCACGACACGCTCACATAATATTGATCGAAATCAACCCCAGGAAATCGCGGTTACCACCTGATGTACGGTAATTCCTCTAATAAATCGATCACCCTATCGGTATTCGATCACCCCCGATTTTTGCCGGAAAATACGATCGGAAGTTGTAATAATTCAATCACCCCCGATTTTCAGAAGATCCCGTTTGTAATAATTCGATCACCCGCCAAATGTGCCTACCGTTGACGCGTATCATTGACACTGGAAAAATACAGTGCGAGACATGACAGAAACATATATACAGCATCATTACCAAGACGTATGGCGGGCGAAACAACTTTAGACCTAGAAAAAGGACTTATTAATTAACAGGACCAAAAATAATTAAGTGGGTTTCATGATAAAATAAGACGAATGCACTTCCGGATGACGGAGAATAGTCTGTTGTTTACCTCACAGGCCTCATGCTGAAGTTGGTCAAACAGAGATCGCGTTTGATAACAGTGTTATTCAGCTCATGCTCGAGTATTCACAAACTCCAATTAGCTGCATTGTATTGAATCACACCTTGCATGAATATAATTTAAAACAGCTCGCTTGTATGCCGATTAGGTTTCACACATACTGCTATTGAAAACTGGTCACTTGCTGATTCATTCCACAAAATGCCATTGTTGTTTGCCCGGCTTTATTTGGATAATTCCGTGGATTAAACAACATATCTGATTATTCTGCCTCAGTCTACCTTAGGATCACAAGCTTGATTGATTGCTGAACCGGGGATGTTCATGCGATATGATTTACACCTTCGATGATAAACTTCATTCACTAAGTTCACGATATACCAAAACGGTGATCTATGTCCCGCTGGGCTTTGTACATCTGTACTTTCAGACTCGACGAGCCAGGTTATCAGCGACTTTGACTTTTCAGAAGTTCCCATTTGAACCCCTTTTCGCTGGCAATTTCCCATGCAGTTGGTGAAGCCAAGCAAAGATAAACCCCTTCTTCACCCCAGATGAGCGACTTGCCCATTAATATGTAAATAGGGTCTGAATTACCAGTGATTTTCTGAGACGGCTGGCAATATTACTATAAAGGTGAAGCTGACATCCCTATTACTCTGACTTGGACAAATCGACTTGGAAGTGTCCAGTTTGTGTTGTCTGGCACAAGGCCAAAACTCAAGTTGAGAGTTCCAGCCAAGTGAGAAAAAAAGTTTCTTTGATCTTGGATTGAGACCGTGACATTTAAGACTACACGAAACCACATTCCAGGCATGTCCATTATTATTCAAATTACCCAGAGCTAGGGTTAGCCCAAATTGTTTACAATATGCCAAACAAGGCAGAGTGTGGGGCCAGGTTTGATTGTACAACCCTTAATTGACAGGCTGGCTTGTCTCATTTCAAAGCTGTGATGAATTTTGTTGATAATGGCCCAGTCTAAACTCTTGTATACAAATTGAAGAGCCCCAATATTCTGAATGGTTTTCAGGTCATTGTCAGAAGGCTATATTCACTGTGTCTAAAAGAAAATAACATTTGTGTGCGTGTGTGTTCATTTCATTTCCCTGCATCACATTGTTGCTGAAATGAAACAAAGCAATACATTTGTCCCGTTCACACAAACTATTATCACAGCGGGGATCAACTGGGATGAACAGATTTCAACAGAGACTGTGTGCACAAAGAGGCTCAATGGGGGATATTCAGAGGGGGACCAGCATCCATGTCTATTGACGTCTCCCCATAGCTCAAATGAAATACTCAACGACTCCCTTTTTGCAGTCAAAACGTATGGGAGAGGTCTTGCAAATCTGAAGAAATGAAATAATGGCTCCCTCGACATAGGAGTTGCCCACAAAGTACTACAACACGGAAGCCCTCATAGGGACAAGTAGAGGAAAACTTTTAATATTTATCCTTCCATATCATCTGTTTATTAAAGAAAATGACAGACATCGGAAATACGACTCAAATTGCCGTTAAATTATGTTCTAATGATCTGGGAGGATATTCGTCCCAGAAATGATCCAGTAGGTGCATGGCAAGTAGACGGGCATTTTCGCATCCAACCTCCTGCTAATGAGAACCCAGGTAGTGATTTATGATCATAGTTCTATCATTTGGATAATTCGCAATAACAAAAACTGAACCTTTAGTGTTTTATTTCTGTGTCAATGCATATCGTTATTCACGATTTTGTTATACAGAGCAAAGTTCGTTGATTACAAGTGTGTCATGCTACAAATTATAACCAAGTAGCATTCTCTCAAATAATATTCACCGTATTGACCAATTAAGGGAATAGGTCAAGGTGTTTTATTTGATATACAACGAAGGAAACTTTTCCATAAAGTGTCGTGTGTAAAAAAACGTGGGATCAACGTGTATATTTCCCCCCGACGCGATCAAGTTAGGATAAAATTATGAGTCCCATGTGGTCCGTGTAACCTTGCACAGTTCAATTTTCGTTTTTCGTTTTTGGTTTCTCAAAATCAAAAATTGAAATTTGACCATCAATTTTCAATTTTCGTTTTTTGTTTTTGTGATCTTAAACTCAAAAATTGAAATTTGACCGTCAATTTTCAATTTTCGTTTTGCTTGACACAAAAATGAAAATCAAATATTGAAAATTGCCTCGACTTGTCCGTTTTTTGTTTTTTGATTTTAACTTTGACTTATCAATGTTAAGTTCGCACGTGGACGGGTTATGATGTCACTTCCGGTATGATGAGTAGAATAGAAAACGCATGAGAGGCATGTGGCCCACCAGGCCATCCTCGGGAGCCAGTGTATTGATCGATTAGGTATCTATGCATTGCCTTGGTTAGTTGCCCACGGTACGGGTAGTTCTGGATAAAACAAAGACCGAGGGGTATCCTCTAAATCAAACCAAATATTGAACAGGCTCAGCGAGGTCATTACGCCAAATCACTAGCTGCAATGTTTGAGATGTCGCATATTTTTGATGTCAGGCTGAATCGTCATCGAGAGTCAAAGCAAAAACCGCCGGCTTGGGATACTGACATGCTAATTCAAAATAACCTCGGGGGATGAAATGTTCGAAATTGAGGCAAGGACACAAAAACTCACTCGAATCACCAAAAATGTCCGGGTAAACCCTGTGAGAGGATTCACGATTTACCTGGACTTGTGAAGATGCACCAGACAGGTATGGATAGGTGGCATCCCGCAGTTGCCATTGGTTATTGGCATTGAGACCTGAGCCAATCAAGACGCAGTCATTTCCAAAAATAGATGTTTAGAGTGCTACAAAAGCGAACAGCACTCATGCACACAACCGCTATTTGTTATTGATTTGAAATATAGTATTCATAAAGATACCAACAAAGATTTACTACCAATAAGAGTAAGCATCGCGGTGATGGGCCGCGAAATCCGAATATTGCCAGCGTTCCGTAAACCACCATTTCAAACAAGCACACAAACGTCACGTTTGATGCCAGACTGCTTCAACGCTTCAGGTCCAATCTTCAGTCTCTATTTTTGGGACCTAGATCGTTGGAGCGTTCACATGCCCGTCAACGTTCAGCGTCAAAAACGCTTCAACGCTTTAAGTGAGGGTGTCAAAAGCTTCAACGCATCGACGCGGGAAGTTCCTTTTGGGGTTATGATTAGGGTATCCACGTATTTAATATTTTACCCTACTTTAATGAAACTCATATGTGTATCAACTGTTGTTCTCCATATAATGCTTCACACCTACTGCACGAATGCCTACTCACTTCTGGACATGTGCAGTTGGCCCATTATAATCTAACTCGAATGCCTGGCTCCAGGGGTCTATCGTGTGGTGACACTCCCATATCTTTCTCCCTACTGGCTTTCCATATTGTGCTCCACACCTGCCTAAACAATCCGATTTGCGCTTTCCATACTACTCCGCGGACCGAAAGTGACATCATAAGCCTTGCGCGTGCGCAGTTAACATTGATGCGTCAAAGTTAAAATAAAAAAACGAAAAACGGACAAGTCGAGGCAATTTTCAATATTTGATTTTCATTTTTGCGCGAAGTAAAACGAAAAATGAAAATTGAAAATTGAATGTCAAATTTCAATTTTTGATTCTGAGAAAACGAAAAACAAAAATTGAAAATTGACGGTCAAATTTCAATCTTTGATTTTGAGAAACCAAAAACAAAAAACGAAAATTGAATTGTGCAAGGTTACACGGACCCCATGTGTATACATTTTCCGCCATGCTGAGAAAAAAACTCAAAAAACTTTTGCGGCTACCGGTATGACAAAACAACTATTCTGAACCGAATATTGCATCTCTGATATTTTGTGAAAAGTATTGTATGATTTGATGGCTTCTAATAAAGTTTTGCGTCGATACACCACACGTCTTCTGTATTTTACTTAGAACACGTTTCCATTCATGACCGAGATGACCTAAATCGAGGACGCACGTAGGCCTAACATGAAGAGGCAGTCTGACAACATGCGCGAGTATAGTGTAACTCGTGAACTGACGATTTATCGATAAAAGCGTTGTTTTACATATCCGATCATAAGTTTCCGAAAAATCGTGGGTGCAGGCCAATCAAAAGACAATTATCCAGCTATCATTATAATATTTACTATAATTTATCTTTTGGAGCCGCGTTTGGAAGCAACAGTGGGTTACGGCAACAACAACAACATCACACAAATTACTAAAACTTACAATTCGATCACCCGCATTTTTCGGGATTTGTCACTTTCAATGATTTGCAATAAATCGATCACCCCTCTTTTTTATCACCTGAAATATCACTTCCGGTGATCGAATTATTAGGGGAATTACCGTAGTCAAAGTGTGGTAAACAGTCGCTGGAGAATAACTACTGAGAATTGTCCATAGTTGTGATGTTGATTACTTCTTCATATTACAGCCGACTGGAGAATTATGGGAGATGAGCGTAGTAAACATGATGCACAGTTCTTCCAACTCAAGCCGGTCAATGGATTCATTACAGGTATGTTTCTGCCAACTCCCATTGAACAAACTAAAACCTATAACAATTTACTGAAAAAAAGGTGAAGTAAAAACTATAGCATGTGTCCTATGAGTTTCCATCTATTTTGTTAGGAAGTTTTCACATTTTCATAATTTATAATCAGGTGCGTCACAGGTATTCCATTGGCATTTTGAGTTTTAAATGCTATTATACATGGACACAAATTTGCTTGCTTTCTTTTATTAGGGGAACAGGCCAAAGGTTTCTTCATGCAGTCTGGGTTACCAACTCCTGTTCTTGGGCAGATATGGTAAGTAAATTTTTATGTACATGGTAAAAGAGCCTACTGGGTCTCAGAGAAGCAATGCCCTGGCAGGACAGGGATTCATAGAAGTCATTCTGTTTAGGACCGTTAATGGTCAAATTGAGTTTTTCACCCAGCTAATTGAGTATTTAGCGTGCTTTTGTGGGTGCAAATTGAGTTTAATAATATTTTTAGGACCAGTTGCATTATATACCACATACATGTATAATTTAATCATGATTGTGATTTCATAGGAATAAACAATTTTGTTCACCTCAGAATGTGTCCTGGTCACCTAATCTATTGTTTTCTGTAACTAAACGAATTTATGGATAACAACTAAAGATGTTGATTAGCTGGTTACTAACAGCCGTTTCCAACCAATTGCTCTCTGCTCTTGTTCAGTGAGAGTTGTCTGGGATAATTTTAGTTAGATCAGCCTACAATAAGCTCAATGAGCAACTTGCCCTAACCTGTTAAAAAAAATTACAACTTTATTCAAAGATCTGAAAAAATCAAGAAAAATTCTAAACTATCGAGGCAGAACAATTTATTCAATAAATGAATCAACTCATAAAATATGAAAATGAAATGTTTAGATCGTCAAATGACAATGCGCTGTAGTGTTGTCTACACGTGTTGTTGGACCGCACTGCGGTGGTCTAATGGTTAGAGCGTCGGCCTCGTAAGCGGTAGGTACTGGGTTCGATCCCAGGCCGGGTCATACCTAAGACTTGAAAAATGGAACTTGTTGCTCCCTCGCTTACGCTCAGCATTAAGAGGATAGAACAAGGACTGGTTCGCTCGGTGTCAGTATAATGTGACTGAGTGGGGTGTCATGTCTGCCTACGGCATGATATTTCAGTGGGACAGCACTATAAAATGGCAGCATTAGATCTGCTCTGTTACAAGTAGGTGCCCCTGTCCCTCCCCCTCCCATCCCTTCCCTTCCCCGTCGTGATATAGCTGAAAAAATGTTGAAAGCGACGTTAAACCCTATTCACTCACTCACTCACTTACACGTGTTGTTGTTGTTGTTGTTGTTGATGCGTGTGAACTTTCATTTTCAAACCAATTATCCAGACCATTCACTTCCAGTTGTTAAGTTTTGAGTTGTCAGTAATGAACTTCAAGCAGTCAGTTTTAAGTATCAAGTCGCTCGTATAGACTGATACATCACCTGCCATTCAAAACGTAGAATTTCTTGATGATGAAAGCATCCGGAGCATCGGCTGTATCCCGGCAACTGGAAAGGACTCTCTGTATTGATTTTTAGCTCATCTGGGCCGAAGGCCCGATGGGCTTATGTCATGGCTTGATTGTCCGTCGTCCGTCGTGCGTAAACATCTTCTTCTCTGAAACCGCTTGGCCGATTAAGCTGAAACTTGGCATGCATGTTCCCCCCAATGAGTACACCAGAATTTGTTCATGCCGTGTCGATACGATTTTAAATATGGCTGCCATGGTGGCCATCTTGAATTTGCCAGTGAAATCTTGTCATCATTATTTTTCGGTAACTACTGCATGGATCTTTCTCAAATTTGGTACACAGGTTCCTCTTGGGGTCTAGTTGTGCAAGATACCTTTTGTGGTCTGATTCAAAAATCCAATATGGCCACCAGGCGGCCATCTTGGATTTCATGATCAATCATTGTTATCGTGATTTCTCATGAACTACTGCATAGATCTTTCTCAAATTTGGTACACAGGTTCCCCTTGGGGTCTAGTTGTGCAAGATACTTTTTGTGGTCTGATTCACAAATCCAATATGGCCACCAGGCGGCCATCTTGGATTTCCCCATGATACATTGTTATTGCGATTTCTCATGAACTACTGGGTGGATCTTCCTCATATTTGGTACACAGATTCCCCTTGGGGTCTAGTTGTGCAAGATACCTTTTCTGCTCTGATTCGAACATCCAATATGGCCACCAGGCGGCCATCTTGGATTTCCCTATGAAACTTCGTTATCGTGATTTATCAGGAAGTACTGCATGGATCTTTCTCAAATTTGATACACAGTTTCCCCTTGTGGTCTAGTTGTGCAAGATACTTTTGTGGTCTGATTCAGAAATCCAATATGGCCACCAGGCGACCATCTTGGATTTCCAGATGAAACATTGTTACCGCGATTTCTCAGGAACTACTGCATGGATCTTTCTCAAATTTGGTACACAGGTTCTCCTTGGGGTCTAGTTGTGCAAGATACCTTTTCTGCTCTGATTAAAAAATCCAATATGGGCACCAGGCGGCCATCTTCGATTTCCCCATGAAACTTTATCGCGATTTCTCAGGAACTACTGCATTGATCTTTCTCAAATTTGATACACAGGTTCCCCTTGGGGTCAAGTTGAGCAAGATACCTTTTCTATTCCGTTTCGAAAATCCAATATGGCCATCTTGAATTTCCCCATGAAATTTTGTTATCGTGAATTCTCAGGATATTACGGTACTGCATGGATGTTGACAACCTGTATCCATCTCGGTCATCTATACGCGGTAAGACTGACCCTGGGATCGTGTGTATCCATTTTCAGCCTACTTTCGGCTACTGCAAGAGGGAATTTCCAGAAATCAATACCACGTGACTTCGTCAGCCAATCAGCTAAAGTCTACTCGCCATTTTCGAGTTAAGTGAATTGTTCAAAATTACAGATCTACCACACCTCTTGGATGATACGAAAGTTATTCATTCCTATATATTTGGTAAGCCCGGGCAATATCTGTTTCCGAAGTGGTATGAAAACCCGTAATTGATCAGATTTCTCGAGTCTGCTCTCCGCCGGATGAAGGCCGAACAGAATCCGGTATCGCTCCGCGAAAATGGAGACACACGATTCACAAGCCATCTTATGGATGGCGGGGTGTACGCAAATGGGATGTTGATACACAGGTTCCCCTTGTGGTCCAGTTGTGCAAGATACCTTTTTTGGTCCATTTCGAAAATCCAATATGGCCGCATCTTGAATTTCCCATTAAACTTTATCATGAAATCTCAGGCAGGAAATAACTGCATGGATCATTTAGTGTTCAGGGGGGACAACACAAGTTAGAAACTCATCTATTGCAGTTCTTTAGTAAAATTTCTCCAGTTACAGACAGATGAGCTACAGTGCCGTGGCACTATCTTTTCATATATTGATGTAGACCCGTTATATATATATATATAGGGGAGCTGTAACTCTTGTAACAGAAAGTGCCCGGTTTACTCTTGCACAAAACAAAGTTCTTGCACTGAAAGAAATAGTTCTGAAGCTTTTTCTTCTTGATGACCTGTTTTTTGTCTTTTGAATTTTTGTTGTTGTTCTTTTATGTAAGCTGAATATAGTAGATGTGTTTTGATGTTTTTTCAAGTGCTCAGTTGTTGTTTTTGAGCGTTTGATGTTTCTAGGTAAAAGTATGTCGTCTGCTAGACCAGAGACTGTCGTCTGCTAAACCAGGGACTATAAGAGGAAAATGCTGGTTGATTTTTGGTCTGTGTATGTCACAATTTTTTCGACATGAAATGGCTTGTTTGGTCAATATTAATGTATATTTGTTGTATACTGCATTTCCAATTTCATGTTCCTCTTCACTTTCCTCATTTCTTTGTTTTCACTGTGTTTGAAAGGAAATTTTGGCAAATGAATTTGAGAGTTCCCTCTCCTTGAGACCCTCTTCAGCAATGTGACTAGCCACTGAAGCCAGTGGTTTTCATGTACATTGTACCTACAGCAAAGTGTGGGTAGCTTTCTAGGTCAGTTCTTCTGCTGACCCAGTTTTGTCAGCTTTAGCAACTAATATGTACAAGTAGCTTACTCCGAGTAATATTGGCCATAAATTCTTTTGTCATTAATCCATGATATGGTAAAGAGTTAATTACCAACAGCTTGATCAAGTGTCATATCCAAATCCTCTAACCAGCCCTCTTCCATAAAGAATTAGAGCATTTCCAGAAAGTGGATGCTCTTATGTTTTCATGAGAAACGGCTCCGCCGGATTCGCCGCCGCCGCCATGACTTTAAACGTGAATATCTCTGAAATCCTCTGAAACCGTTAAATATTTTCGGGTCAGACTTTGTGTGCTATCTGCTTAGGCCTGGGAAATTTGTCTGGTTGTGTTTCGATACCCGCTGCTCACCACTAGGTGGCGTTGTAGTCAGAGTATAGGTAAACCTGTCTCTGACGATTTCGTCTGAACGGCTTGTCTGATTTCTTTGAAATTTTATTATAATGGTCTTGAAGGATAGTCAAATGTGCTGAAAATATTTTGGTGTAGCTGGCATAACTATAAATGCAAGTTTTTTGCGTCTCAAAAAAAAAAGTTTTTCTTGAAATGAAAATTAACCAATTTGCTTGGAGAAATATTTAAAAACTGTTCTATTCTAGGTTGCCAAGCATAAATATAGGATTGCCGACATGATAATTCCCTTTCGGTGCGAACCAATTTGCCATTTAAATGAAAAATCTCATTTATCTGACTTAACATCAAAACCTCCATAACCATTATCACGATTACAGTTTTTTCTAAACTCTTATGTGCCATCTCCCTAGAGCTTTAGATTTCACCTGCTTGTTTTTCGTGGCATTTGGTCGTCACTAGGTGGCGCTATACACATGAATGCAGGTAAACATGTGTAACTTCATATCTTCTGAACAACGTGTTTGATTTTCATGAAATTTGGGTATAATGATCTTGCAAGATAGGCAAAGGACTGACAAGATTGTGGTGGTGTTGGCGAATCATGGAGATGCATTTTTGCATCTCAAAATAATATTTTGTTTTCACAAAAATGGAAATTTGCTTTTTAATCAGGGAAAAGTACTTCTATTTTTCTGAACATGAATGTAACATTCCCAGTGTTATAATTCACATCCCTTGTAAGACAAATGGCCATTTTTTTAAATATATGAAATTCTGATGACTTGAGTCCAATATCTACATTCCCCAGGCCACATCTGAGGATTTTGCGTCATCTTGTAGTTTCGTGATATTGTTCATTGAGTGGCACTATAGGCAGTAAACTTTTTATTGGCATTTCATCTGTTCATGAAGTTTATTATTGTCAGACAGACAAAGGATTTTTTGATTGAAATTGAAGGGCCATCTCTCATACAGATTTTGCAGCCCATCAACATAATGCTTGATTTATATCTCATTATACATTCATGTTTACAATTACTAATTTTGTTAACATTATGATTTAAAAATGGATTGAAAGGACATTGGTGCTGTTAGCGCTGGCATATACATGTGGCATAGGGTATAGTCAGCTAAATATATCTAAATCTAGGCTACATCACCCCCTGCTTACTAGACCCTTCCACATCCTCACACATGTAAGATCGTAGATGAAATGCAAGAGCACAATGTGGGGGATGAGAGAGAGGGAGACATTTATGGTTTTAACATTGATAATGGGTGTGATTAATTATGTATGTTTCATAGGATTAGTCCTCATCTCTGGCCGTACATGTACCTTGGCAGAATATGGGTTTGTCATAGATATAAGATCGGTCATAATTTTTAGGAGTGGCAAGTCGCATTCATGACCTCTTGTTTTCTCAGAATCGAGCAAAATAAAAGCCAGGTCAGCAGTCCTATATTTCATCCCATTTGAACAAAGATGTAAGCAAAACTGGAGAGACGCCCATGTTTCATTCCCTCGAAGACAACCAAGAGATCATTCTATAGGTCAATTCCATTGTGACGGGCGCTACATTCAGAGTATATACCTGGTATTGTAATATGCCAGATTTGCACACTACTGCTCCAATATAACTAACATTCTTCAAACAGTTAAAGATCATGTAGGAGTGTAAAGTAATATAAAAAATTTGAAAGAATGTGATTGACCAATCAAAATCACAGACAATTTGCTTAACGTGACGGGCGCTACAGGGATTTCCCTCCATTTGTGTGGTTAGTATGGAAACTTCCAAATCCCTGTGATTTCTCAAATGATTTTAACTTCTTATCAGTATAGCATAGTAAGGTACTGAGTACTGATTCTTTGTTGAAGAACAGTTTGCCCCATCTCTTATTATCTGCTAACATGAATTTGAAAATTCCAGTGTGACGGGCGCTACATATTTTGTGACGGGCGCTACACCCTCTGAAACAGAATGGGCTAGGTCCTATAAATCCTATTATAAGACAATGACAACTTGACGGTTAAGTGTCCAATTGTTTATTTCAATATTCTCTGAAATATTTACCAAGAATAAGACACATTATGCCAACATTCCAATTGATTTAATGTGCTATTTCATCAAGCAACAAAAATGATCTTCACGACATGTTGTATCCAGGTGATATGGCAGATGACACACCTTTCTTACCAACATTAATTTTCTTTGACAAATCCTGATAAAGAAAGATCCAGTTCGAAGGTTAGAACTTACACTGGGGAGGGCCATAATGCAGTAATATACATGTAAAGATGGTGGCACCGGTACCCCCAGGCCTGGTAGCTAGGGTTAAGACCGGATCCCACCTGTAGCTTATTCTGTTGGAAGCACTGAATTGCAGAGTTTACTCTTGATGTCGTTGTCAGAAAGAGTTCGATGCACACCTTCACAACATCTTTGAAAGAATTAAGATATGAGTTTTGACTGTGTGAAAATATTCATCATGTAAGGATCTTCGAACCGGGGACACCGTGTGCAATACAGCTTGTCCGGTAGCTTTTCCAGGTTCAACAAAGGTTCCCTGCATGTAGTCATCTATTGTGTTTTCCTTACGTGATGAATAGGCCATTTGGCACTGCCACTTCAACATCATATGATAATGAGCAAACAAGTGACCAAAAGCTTGAGTGTATATTGGTTAAAGTGAAACCAATCATCAAAATGAGCTGTGACTGCATCAAAATCCAAAGATGAAATGGCCAGTATATAAAGCTCGCAACCAGGAAAAGAGGAAATCACTGATGGCAATTATATATGATATATAAATAATATGGGCCAATAATATTAATATCTCTACGTCTAGTCAGGCATGCATCACTCATGACAGTGGCTTCATGCCTGATAAACAATGTTGCAATTTTGAGTGCAACTGGTTCAGCTGAATGCTAGGGCCTCCTGTACTAAATGTGACGGGCGCTACATCAGAGGCTGTAGCGCCCGTCACGATGAAATCCGTAGCGCCCGTATTAATATCTCTACGTCTAGTCAGGCATGCATCACTCATGACAGTGGCTTCATGCCTGATAAACAATGTTGCAATTTTGAGTGCAACTGGTTCAGCTGAATGCTAGGGCCTCCTGTACTAAATGTGACCGCCCGTCACGACGAAATCTGTAGCGCCCGTCACGCTAATTAGCTTGGTTAATTAGTAACTGCTAAAATTAAATCTGGCTAATATAGTTGGTACTCGAGCACTAATAGAAGAAAAGGGATTCATGTTATTTTATGGACCTTTATTTTATCAGCACATTAAAAATTAGTAGAATATTGTGACGGGCGCTACAACATGACAGTAACGTTTATTATTGGACATAAGATTTAATAAAAATATCCAGTGCCTGTTCTGATGACAAATATCAGAGCAAGAGGTGGCTGTTTAGCCGAATATTACAAACAACCTAAGATTAAATGCATTTATGTACAAATTTCCACAAAAAACAGCTATACAGTAAAAAATCCGTATCAGGCTAAATTATTTCAGTAGATGTAGGTGGCGCCACCTGGCCCATGGGCGATTGAATGCATATTTCCTGACTTGTTTCTGAAAGCATGGAGCATATACTACATATATGTATATAGGTTATTATAAAATATCCAATTAAAAAATTGCCACTTTGGTTTAATTTTACGTGGAATTGACCTATAGCATATCTCCCTTATAAGCTTGACTTTTCTATGAACAAGACGAAGCATGCATCCGTCTGTAAAGGGCCCTCGGTGGCCGAGTGGTCTAAGGCGCTTCGCTGGTGACCGCTAGCCTCGCACCGCTGAACCGGCACGGGTTCGAGCCCAGCTGGTCCATGTGTGAAAGTTTGTCAGTTACTTGCCGAAGGGCGGTGGTTCTCTCCGGGTACTCCGGCTTCCTTCACCAACCAAACTGTCATCATATGAGTGAAACAAACTTGAGTGTGACATTAAGCCAAATTCCCCCTTCCCCTCCCGTCTGTTGCTGTTATTTTCAACGAACCGTTTGAGCACTATTTGTTATGTACCAGTACGGCGTACACAGACCTGGATGGAGGATCAGGATTGCTATTCAAATTTCAGCATCAGCTCAATCTCCAATGATGCATCACTCGATTTTGAATCGTGCGAACATGAAACTTGCCAATCTTTTTGCGAACAATGTCAAATGTTATTAGAAGGGAGGCTGGGTAACCAATGCATTGCAATGGGTCAAGCTGTAACGTGCAGAATTCTAGTTCATTTGCTTCTGGTATTATTTTGATAAAAATAAAATACTTGACTATTTAGGTTTTGCCCAAAAACCGTGGTGAACCGTGATGTATGCTGATGATCACAGGCATGACAAATACCAGTCGTTTCTATGATTCCCAGACATCGATATATAAAAAAGCCTATAGGCTCTAGTTTCTTGTAAAAGTCTCGCGAGAAAGTCTTTCGGGGACCCTTCGTAACCTCGCAACTAAGTAATTTCGAAGGGCACCCGAGCTAGATATTACAGTCACGTGAATTTCCATAAAATGGTGGGTTGTTTAGCTTCGTGTCGAGCTGCGGTTTTCTCCGCCAACACGTGTAAATAAATATTGAACAGTGAGTTACGCAATTCATATTCAGTTTTAATTAGCTCGAATTGAGTTTTTTGTCTCGGTTGAAATTCAGTTTCTCTAAATTATTGGTCACAATTGGTCACAAATTCAGTTTTCACCCCCCACAAATTGAGTTTCTCAAATTTTTTTAGGACCGATAACCGGCCCTAAAAGGCGACTTCTATGAATCCCTGCAGGAATAGGTGACTTGACCCCCTGAGTTGATAGCAGTTGTGATGATCATAGAATTTTGGTAGATTACTGGAAGCTGTACAATATGACTACATGTGTAATTGTCTCCTCATGGCTAGACACAATTTCTAGTGTACATGTAGAAACAGTCAACTTGGTAAATGAGAGAAATAGATTGTCTTCATTCCTGCTGTTTCTGTATGATATAAGCAACGATTTCCATGATGTGAGACAAGAGAGTCATTCAAATTCCACAAGAAATCATCTTTCTGCCATAATCCGCCAACTTTTATCTACAGTAATAGTATATTCAGGGTTCACACGGGTCCTGGATTTCCTTGAATTCTGAGAAAATAAATTCCAGGACCTGGAAATCCTTGAATTCTGACAATATTTGTCAAGAGTCCTGGAAAAGTCCTTGAATTTTATCGTCCCCTCTCGCCAACCGGCAAATGATCAACGGCAACGGCAGCTTACTCCAGTGACTGCGCGATATGAAATTTGTATGAAACTTGATAGTTGAAATACATATTCATTTTATTCTAATGTACATTGTTGAATTTGCTGAATGAAACATGGTAAAAGGTGTTAAAAAATGTCCAGGAAAATTCAGTTAACGGTTCTAGAAAAAGGTTATATTGAACCTGGAAAAGTCCTGGAACTTTGTCTTTTACAAAGGGTAAGTAGTACCCTGTATATTATAAGTTGGTATTTCAGGATATTTTCTTTCCTTCTTCACAGGAACTTGGCCGACATTAATAATGACGGGAAAATGGACAAGAAGGAATTTTCCGTCGCCATGCATCTGATCAAGAAGAAACTCCAAGGCTATGAGCTGCCCAAGTCACTACCACATACATTAAAGGCTGATCCTAGCCCTGTCATAGGATCGTTTGGGACCCAACAGCCCATGGCTCCCATGGCCGCTTCCATGGGGATGGGTATGGGGATGGGGATGGCTCCAGGCCCCAGGATGGGCATGGCCCCAGGGATGGGACCAGGTGAGCATTCCCTGATCACCAAATATTTTTGAGTTTCACAAATTTGAATAGAATTGAAAGGATATATTTGGACATGATTTAGGAGGATGATGAAAGAAATTTCAAGATCTATCACATTCTGTTTCACTCAACTGACAATTTCATGGCAAGTTTATTGGCTGAATGTTCAATCAGAAAAACATAAGAAATTCAACTCGTACATCCTTTGTTGCCAGACATACTGAAATGCACGCTGCCAGATTTCTGTCAACAATTCGCTTGACCCAGAAAGGCCACTTCTAGTTGTCACCTTATTCTGCGTACTCATTATGTTGTGTGTGTGTGTTGAGTGGATGTTTTGTACACGAGCCAGCATTTACATGGTCTATTCTTCTGTTTTATTCTACATCAGAATTCTTTCACCTTTATTGTTCCTCAGAGTTTGGTTAAAAGAACCATTAATAACCTAAACTACAAAAAAAACAATACTGATGAAAAAACTAAGTTTTGCTTGAAAATATTCCTACCTTTAAATTTATATGCTCCAAAAGGCAGACATGTGGTGGTGATTTCTGTCCATCCGTTCATTCGTGTCAGTTCATTTGACAGTTTTGTATCTACAGATGCAATTTTTTGTGAGTGGATACACTACATTGCGACAATGTAAGTTATCAAAGTTGAGGTTGAGATGAAAGGTCACAGTGACCTTAGAATCCCTGTTGTGACACCACAGCAGGGAAATAAATAAAAATCAAAAATTTTTGTGTCAATAGATTATATTATGGAAGATAATTTATATTGACTTTATTGTATCAATATTGTATCATGTTTATAATTTGTTTATTGTTAGTTGTATTTTTCACTTGACTGTTGTGCATTCATGTTGTGACTCTTTCCATGTTGTGTACTAGGTATGGTTGGTATGGGCATGGGGCCGGGCGTCGCCATGGGAATGCAGCAGGGCATGCATAATGGGCTCCCCCAGGCAGGTTATGCCAGTGAGTACACAAAATTATACATGACATCGATGGACTTGAGAGTCTGTGACTGCTGCAAGTAAAATGCTAAGAAGGGTTTAAGTGGCATTTCATGGAACATTGGCGATTAACTTGTGCCAAATCTGATGGGTTGTATAGATCAGCTCGAGGATGGGTCATTATAGGTGTCCAGTGTATTATTCTGACCAGTTAGCTACTGTGATTTTTTGCTAGCTAGGCGTTGATTCCTAAGCTGGTTTTAGATAGGCAAGGTGAAATTTTTTGGATATAAGAGTAAAAAGCTGCATATTTAATATCTTATATTTAATGTATCTTGAAGAATTGTATTTCCAAATTTCAGAAATTTATTGTGTGTAGATCAAAATATATCAGCGAAAATCCTACGTATAGTGAAACCTGTGAATACCCACACCTGGGTAAATCGACAAACCTCTAAATACCGACCGTATCCAGGGTCCCAATACTTAAATTTAAAATATTTTGAACCTTGATAAATCAGAACCCTGTCAAAACTGACACTATAATCTGGTCCCTGCAAGCATGGTCAATTTACACAGGTTTCACTATAATTGGTTTAGTCTTTTCAAGTTGAGTCAATCCATTTCTTGTACATGTATTTCAAAATATATTCAGGCACATTTCAGTAACAGCAATGTTAATTTATAATTTTGTCTTGTTTTCAGCGATGCCTGCTGGTTTCGGTGTGGCTCAGCAACCAGGCTTTGGCCCTGGCAAACCTCGCACAGACTCCTTTGGTTCTGGGGCAAGGTGGGTTTACTGTAGACATAATAAGGTTGCCTTGTAACATAGTATGAAATCGCTTATCAGGGTATTTGATACTCTGGTCAGGTTCGATTGACTGGCTTTCAATGAAATGTATAGTTGTTGATTCATGTTTAGCCTATGGACTTCGATGTATATAAATGTATCACCATTTCTATCATGTCTATTGTACAGGTTTTTAAAAAAATACTTTTTCAACTGTTAGTGCTTGTGCATGTAAAGCTGATTTGACATTCCTAATCTCCGGTCTTTGTTACTAAACATTCCAGTACCGATAACTGGTGCTGGCTGCACAAATGCCAATGTATCCATTCAGTACTTATAATATATGTAGTTTAACTTGCCTTTTAATTTTGAGTTGTTTAGAAATGCCATTGTTAACCTACATGTGGTGTTATTTTGATATAATATTCAATGAATTGTTTAACTAACCAATGTGACAACACTAGGTGTGTAATCATTTGCATAGTTTAGAGCTCTGTCTAAAATGTAAATAATATAGGTTTGAGAGAAGTGGTTCACTCCGTAATGGTGTAATTTTCCTTTTACAGACCAGCTGGTGATTGGTCAA
Organism: Hanleya hanleyi; assembly: GCA_036873755.1. Taxonomy (NCBI): domain Eukaryota; kingdom Metazoa; phylum Mollusca; class Polyplacophora; order Lepidopleurida; family Hanleyidae; genus Hanleya; species Hanleya hanleyi. Next base: position 181,365 of record JAVTVY010053393.1, read on the forward strand.
TGTTACACCCCAACAAACTGAGATACACCCAGATGTTCAATATGCATGACAGAAATAAACGAGGCTTCCTCACAGGTAATGTGGATGTCAGTTCTGAGTCAGAGTAAAACATGTTACCATCTTTTCTTGTCTATTAATTTACATTATATATTCTTGTGCATGTTTTATTATTGATGGTACTGAAACTCAAGATATCTAGAGGTTGACTTGATACTATGGCGTCTCATGATTATGGTCATTTTAATTCCTTGTTCAGTATTCACAGAATTCAACAAAATTTCACTGGATTGAAGAAATAATCACTACTATAATTTTCATTAATTTTTCATCTGGGACACAGGTGTGACCAAAAATCTCTTTGAAAATGAAAGCACACCAAAGGTTCTTTCTGAGTAGCAGATTTCTCTCACACAGTTTCATCTATTTGTTAGAAGAAGCTTTCAAAAAAAATCAGCTAAATGAATATAATAACATGCCAACCCATACTGATCATAACAAGTAGGTGAAAGGCTAAGAATCAGATTTGCAGGAGAATCCAACATCTGGTCATTGAAAGCAACCATTCAGAACTTGGGTTTGTCAGGCTCATGATAATAATCTAAAAATGTCATTGTTTGAAACAGGGGTGGAGGCAAGAGCTCTGTTCATGCAGTCTGGTCTACCACAACCCATACTGGCTCAGATCTGGTGAGTGTATAGTCTGCTTTCTACACTGCTCAGATTTGAACATTCCATGCAAACAGTTACACTCATGACATTACATAATATTTATTGTGTTCCACAATAAAATTCATGTGTCTGTAGTTTGAATTATACTCCCTGCTTCCCAGTTGATCCTGCAAGGTGAATTGTTCATTGGTGCCTCATGTCACAAGACTTGGTAATCCCTGTAATAATTCAATCACAGAAAGTGAAATTTTCCACTGTAAAATCCAGATGTGATCAAATTGATTAGAACAAGAAGTTGAAAAAATGGATCTAAATCATGCATATAATTGATATCTTCCTTATCCCATCCCATTGTCCAGGACGCTATCAGATATAGACAACGACGGGAAGTTGACGTGTGATGAGTTCTGTATATCCATGCACCTCACTGAGCAGGCCAAGGCGGGACGACCTTTGCCTCCTAAGCTACCCCAGGAACTCATTCCGGCTAGCTTGAAGTCACGGACAGGCAGTTTCAGTGGACCAGTCATGGGCTTCCAGCCAGCAGCCCACAGTCATCCTCAAATGCAAATGCAAGGTACAACATAAATATTTCTGTAAAAAAATATCATATATTTTTTAGATTATGTATTCTGCTGGGCTAACACACTGTTTGTTGCCAGGTATAGAGGTGTTCGTCAACTCATAAAAGCATGAACATCTCTTCTCCTTCCCATGAAAATCTTCACACACTGTTGTATCCAGTATTGTAGAATAGAAATAATTCATTGGTTACGATGATGAAACAGCCACGATAGATCACTCGGGAATAAGATGTTTACACATTTGACTACTCAGGCTTATGATCGTTGGGATCTCATCTTATTCTAGTCAAGTAACATATTTTAGTCAAGTAACATGACTCTGATTATGATATCGGAGTCATGCTGTACAATTCAAGAAGAGTCACTGAAGACAATAAAAAGTCAGAAAACTGCAGACCACAAATCTGCATTCACACATCCCCAAGTCCCACTGTCGCAATGTATAGTCCATCCGGTTTCGCAATACATCAAAATTAGCAGCCAGAATGAAATCCAAAGACAGCACAGGAAATCCGTGTCAAGAAATGTAAACATCTCCACCATCTTGGTACAACATGTACAAGGGCTTTTCCAAACATTAGAACCACCCCCCTACTGACTGGTCTGGAGTTATCCCTGATTTTATTTTATTTTTATTTTTTTAGATCAAAATGCATAGAACTTTATATTTCCATTAACACCTATCTTGAATTCCACATTAAAAAGTATCAGAAATGGATAAAACAGAATTCCAACTAAAAAATTATTTGTGGGGAAACTCGTTCTTAGGTGAGGGGGGGTTTATATATTTTCTGGAAAAGCCCTTGTACCAGGATGGTGGAGATTACATCTCTTGACTCTGATTTTCTCTGTTGTATTTGGAACACAAGTGAGTGTTTCTGACTGCTATTTTCGGTGTATGGCGAATCCGGATGGACCATACAGTGGGACTTGGGGATGTGAATTTCTGGTCTGTTTTCTGACATTTTATTTTCGTCGGTGAATCTCCTTGAATTTATGGCATGACTCTGATACTGTAATCTTAGTCCAACTTGATCTACACATCTAGCGGTTTTATCATAATACCAAGGGAATTTTCTCTTAATCATATTAATTTTATGAACATGATGAATGGAATGACCATTTCATATTATCTTAATTAATATTTGTAGCTCCGCCCAAACAGCCGGATTCGTTTGGCGATTTGTTGGGTAATATGGGCATGCCACCGCCCATGCCTGTCCAACTCCAACCTACAAATGGGGAAACACAACAAGATCCAATGGGTATTTCACTAGGTATAAAAAGTCTTTATGTTTAGCATACTCTTTGCTAATTCAGAGTAAGAATATCTGTTTTTGTTTTCAAGTGAATCAGAAAAGTTTCGTTGAGAGATTTCAATAACTGATACGGTTTGCCAGCAAAAATCATGGTAATTCCTCCAATAATGCAATCATAGGAAGTGAAATTTCCCACCATAAAATCTAGGGGTGAACAAATTTATTAGAAAACAAAGTTGACAAAATGGTACAAAATCATGCGTAAAACCGATTATTTCTCTGTTATTTCAATGATTTTAATTAACTTGGAAGTTGAATTTAGAGGAAACCTGCAAAATTAATTAGTCTGTTAAATTGGTTCATTTTCTCCCATCCATGTTATTTGATTATGTTTGCTCGGTTATAGCTTCATTTGAAGACAGAAGAAAAGAGAATTTTGACAAAGGTCAGGCGGAACTGGACAGAAGGCGGAAGGACTTACAAGATCAGCTGAAACGTGAAGAGGAAGCCAGACAAGAGAAAGAGAGAAGAGAAATGGAGAGAAGAGAACAACAACGGTAGGATCAACTTCCTGCGTAAATTTTACGCTCATTCGTAAAACAGCGAGAGCATATCATTATTATGAAAACTGGACAATAAAACTGATTTTTTTCTTAACAGTTTGGATTGCTCTCAAAATTGTACTTGGATATTTAAATTCTATGAATCTCTGTGAGTATCTAAACGTGAAATTATCTGTATTTAAAATCATCATTGTCGATTTAACCAGGCAAGAGAGAGAGAGAAAGAAACAGCTAGAAATGGAAAGACACCTGGAAAAGCAGAGAGCTATAGAAAGAGAGAGAGAAGAACAGAGACAGAAAATGATGGACCAAAGAGAGGTATAAACTTATCATATGTGGAATTTGCTTTGAAAATCGCAGTGCTATGACAAACGTATAATTGTGAATGTCTTAGTTATCATATACTGTGAAACTTTCTTGTACCGATTCTTAAGTGAACTGACAATATATATGGCAAAGAATTAAAAATTGGAACTTGCTGCCTCCTTGCTTAGCTCGCAACTTAAAGATGATAGTTGTCCCAGTGTCGGGATATTTGTGACAGGGTCATGTAACATGTCAATCTAGGTAAACCAAGATGGTAAATCAGGGGAATACCATCTATACATGACGCTATGAAAACTTCGTGTGAAATGTTCGCCGATATTCTACGAGATCCCATAATAAGCCAATCACGACAATTTCCGTCTTTTCCCTTCGACAATGATTGACGTTTAATTCACGAATATAGAATTCCACCCTAACACCTTCGGACGGTGATATTTCTTTGATATTTCCTGCTGCCTAACAAAGCCAGACTTTTCGGCGGGAACAAACCATTTGATCATGCACACTCTCTGGAAATGATGCCCTACTTGCATACTGCTTCCTGATAATGTTTACTGTTTTGGTCCAGGTGCTACCGCGTGTAATTACTGTGAGCGCGATTTTGGAATTGTTTAACCAAGCTAGCTACATGATTGGCTAACAAATACAGTTTCAAATTCGCACAGGATTTATATAGGGCTGAATTCAGATATAATATTCCGTGATATTGTATCTGAGTTTACTGAGATTGTGTAACGTGTTTGCATACAGCATTGCACTTCAGTGAGGCATTACTATGAAAAGGCGGCAATAGGATCGCTATGCCACATGTGGGCACACCATCGTGATAGGACCAAGTAATAGTTGATGTGATACCTGTCAAAGTATGGGGCATCATCAAATTAGGTAGTTGGCAGTTCTTTGGAACCATTTATATTTGCCCTGTCTTGCAAATGATTTGTTATTGTCGGCGTGAAAGCAAGGTCCGATGTCTAACCTTAACACGATGTGACATAGGAAATGGTATTCATTCACCTTTTCGTCGCCGTGTGACCAATAAGGTTAGGTGCGACGTTAAACTTCAAACAACCAATCCTGTCATGACTAGAAACTTTCCAATCCAAATGTTGCCAGGGTGTGTCCCAGTGTTTGCATGTCTGACTCACTGTCGATCTATCTGTTTAGACCGGTTTTGGACTCGTTGATCATAATTTAGCATGTTAACATTGCCATTGTTTCGTGGTATCATGTTTTTGTATCATCATGTTAACATGGCTATTGTTTTGTGTTATGTTAATATGGACATGGTTTTGTGTTAAAAAGGACATGGTTCTGTGTTAACATGGTTCTGTCATGTTAACAAGGATGATCTGAAACCCAAATTATGAATCCTAAATTATTCACCAATAGATCAACATGTCTGTTTATCTTGCAGGCTGCGCGACGAGAGCTAGAACGTCAACGTCAGATGGATTGGGAGCGTCAACGGAAAGAACAGCTGATGGCGGAGAAAGTTAGGGAATACCAACAGCTCGAAACACAAAAGTCACAAACTAGTAATCTCAAGTGTGAGCTTGAGGCTCTAGTAAGTATATATGGTATAGAGTTAATCAGTGAATTGCGATTTCCTTCCACTAAATGGGAGTGGAAAAAGAAGTATTATAAATGAAAAATTATATGAAAACAAATTGTACAAGACCATTATTTAACCTCTACTTAATTTGATGGGTGGTCATATTTATTTGGTGGTTGAATGTTAAAATGACCATTCATGTGCAATAAACTCCCGAAATATGTGTGAAATTTCCTCGCTCAATATTCAAATTATGTATATTTGTACATTGCAGAACTACTGCATTACAAATCCATGGATAACTTTGAAAAGTGTAAAACCTTGCCTGTTCAGTCTGTTTGTGACTTGGTGTCCTTCACAGATTTGATTGACAAACTCTGGACATGCTAGAATATGTGCAGATGCTTTGTCACCAATTTACCCAGAATGACATCTTTGATTGACAGTTGCTTAATTGTGTTCATTTCATTTGAACATGCCATAAATCTCATGACAGGTGCACCTGGGCTACCAATTAAAAAGTTTGCCACTTGGCTGAATATGTTCATTTCACCAGGTGTGCATATCAATTGAAATCTGTAAAAGTTGTGAATAGTCCCCTATCTTCATCATTTTCACTTGCCAATAATGGCAATCTGTCTACATGTACCTCACCTGTGCTAGATGTCCTTACTGGTGACATCTGTCAATTAAATGTATATTTATGTGGACATGTGTAATATAACCAATGAAATTGCCAATGTACTTGATGTTGATAGCCAAGGAATAGAATAATTTAAATAATTTATCTGGTACAGTGAAATCGAAATATATCATGACAAATAGTTCATTTCACCAGGTGTGAATATCAATTAAATCTGTAAAAATTTTGCTAGATGTCTTCCATCATTATTAGCTTCACTTGGATACTTGTAGTCTGTCTTCTTTTTTTGTATTTTTGCCATGCAAGATGTTTCTTCCTAGTGATATCTGTCAATCAAAAGCATATTATGTGGACCTACATAATATAACCAATGAAATTAGATGTAGATTGCTAAAAAATAGAAATATTAAATCTTAAATAATTTATCTGGTGGAGCATCAAATTGTGCAGTCAAAACTTAAAAGTTAAAAGCGACAAAGTTAACAGAAAACAAATTCAATAATTAATTAATTAATAATGCAGAATTCACCTTGGAAAAATTAACAGGTTTTTTTTTAAACCAAGGGTTAAATGACTAAACAAATGTTGCAAATTTCTGCATATATTTTGCCAGGATGGAAAGAAAACAGAGATAGCAATAAAGGTGAACCAGGTCAGCACAGGGGTGAATGAGATAACATCCACAATAGAGAGGATGAGACAGTCACGAGATCTGAAACTTTCAGACATAGAAAGATTTCAAGTACAACTCCAGGTAAAACAGTACTGTTACTTACATATTTTCATAGCTTTATACAATTGAAGGCCAGCTCTGTTCAGGCTATTGAAATTTCCTTACTGAATCATTCTTAATTTTTACCTTGTTCATATAGAATGATCATCACAGTTTTACAGATTTTGTACAAAAGCAATATTTTGGGAATTTCTGAAAAGTAAACCTGTCTTTTTCAGCCACACTCTGGAGGCTGCGGATATTCAAAATAATTTGTCAACTTACCTTCAAGAAGAATATGAATATTTTACTTTCTGTTTACCTTTTCAGGCTCTCAGTCAAAAATACCTACAGTTACAAAATTCTAGAGAGCAATCCAGTATTCAAGTTCAAACAACAATACAGAGTAACCCACTTGGTGAGTATGGCTAGAATCATGATTGGACAGCTTGATTAGAGCTGTCCCAGAAAAAAAGATATTGCCGGGGGGGGGGAATGCTAGCCTATTTTTTTTCTGAGTCATCGTGAATGCGTGAGATGAACTGTTGTGGGTGGTGGTGAGATAGATCAATTCATTTACATGAGTGGTCAGTATTTAATCGGTCGGTGATTTACCGATCAGTGAGGAAACCAAAGGGCAAAAGTGTATCCCCAAGTAATCCCATTGTAAATATTTATTTCTTTGATGAACTTCCGTGAACTTTTCTTGAGTCATTTCTCCAAATTCATTTTCGCATGAAGAACAACACTTCTGTCTGATCTGCACATAAACATGCACATTTTGCAGAGTCTGAGTCACTTGAAAATTCAGACTACATGTTGTACCATTAAAATACGGAATGCTATGATTATAATGACAGTATTTTTTATTTATCTCTGAAGTGGACTCCAGTTGTTTTCAGGTAATTTCTGATACACTTCTCTATTGAACATTAATTGATAATAATTGACGCTGGGTACATAGACGAAGATTTCGTTATAAAGTCTGATGTTGTCCAGTTGCTGATCATACGTTTTAACATGCGAAGGGAGAAAACAACAAGGGAGACAACTCTGTTCAGAGATGAAAAAAATACAACATGCGCGATCTGAATTCGAAAATCTGTTGTTGTTTAGCCAAGAGCAATGCTGGAGTCCTCCTTTGCAGCATGTTGGTCACCGAAAATACATCTGGCAGTTGGGGAAAAGTTTCTAGCATGACTGCCCGGTTATTGGACAGGCCCTATTATTGGACACCTAGACCCAGCGGGGCTATTTTCTGGGAATATTACATGACAACTGTAATACAAATTTAATTTTACAGTTGAGTTACAAAGACACGCTGATAAATTTCTGTTTACTCACGGAATTTGTGCACGTTAAGCCCTCATGCGGATCGGAAATAGTCTCACAAATTTGGGTGAAAAAATGCGTCAGAAAATATTCTCCAGTTTCAGAGTTTCATTCCTGATTGCAGGTTTGATTAAATTCAACGAAATTTGGCTGAAAATGTTCCCACAAATATGGAGAATCTTCATTCTGAATCTCAGTGTGCAACGCGACCGGCGTTTGACAGACGATGTATATTTCTCCCAACCACTCCGTCTAAAAATAGAACATTCCCGGGGAGCAGCCAGTTTACGATAGCATGGCATGTGACTCACACTGGCAATAGCACTGATTGACAGCCAAGGATAATGGACACTCCCAAAAACTGCAAAATTTGGGACCGGTTGAATCTTCGATGCTCATTCCAAAACTCATTTGTGGGCTACAGTGCGGATTCATGTTTAAATATTCTTGGAGGTTTACTAAAGACTGGGGGACAAACAATTTTACAGTAAGTGGATTAGTTTGGAATAAATCCATCACTGAAAAAGTGTCCAATAACTGGGCGCAAACTTGCATTTTCATACCGTGGATGGTCCCTACGTTTCAACTATTCCCAGTCTCTCCCCGTATTTTTTCTTCAATATTTTTTTATGACGATTTATCACTAAAGATGTAGTCCTTTATCCAGTGTTACTCTCTCGGCCATACGTGGTTGCATGGCCGACCTGCAGACTCTTATTCATAAAAAGTGTCCAATAACCGGGCAGTCATGCTATGTATTTATTTGGATGGAAATCGTTTCTATGGGTGGTCTTAGATGCTATAAATTCATTTCTGTGGGTAATGGATACCTTTTTTTCCGGAACAGCCTGTGCTGAAACTCATGTGACAACATTTTTCATTCAAAGTTCACGTTCTGCAAGGACCTCCTAGTGGAACTTTCACTGCTATGCATGTCTGAGCATGTACATCGGCATGAAAGAAATCTCCATTTTCTGTTTCACCTGTGCAAGTTGGTCAACAATCATTCAAAAGAGAACACTTTTTGGCTGGCGTCCGCTCATGTCAGCGATTAAACTTGTTGAGTACCAATAGTTTAATCGCCACTTTGGCGAAAACCTTAATTTATTCTCTTGGCGAGTTCTTCAAAATTTTACTTGCCATATTCTATTTTTTCATTGCCAATGGTGAGTTGGCGGCCTTATTTTTCGAGCACTGGTCCTGCTACAAAATACTAGACATCACTTAGCAAATATGTATGATAATCATAAATAGCCATTAATAATCACACTGATAATAATAATCAGTAAAAGCAATAGAAATAGAAATACTAGCATGGTAGTTAGTGGACATTATTAGACACTTCCTGTCATCTTGTGGGTCACATTCTAATATATGTTGTTTATTTTGTAGCTGAAACTCAGAGAACAGTTCAACACAGTGTAGACCACAAGAAAACCACTATAAAGAAATTGAAAGCGGAATTGGAACAGATAGAGAAAACTACCGCCATAAAACTCAATGAAATAGATGATGGTAATAGACAACTCAAGGTCAGTGATCGATATTATTCGAGTAGGAAATGGTTTCCAGTAACCAAGTTTTGTATTATAATCCCAAACCTGAATACGAATATCACATAACGCCTCCTGTTGTAATCTCAAAGGTGTTAATTGGTTGATTTTTGGGGGCGTACAATGAAAGGTACTGTTCTTGTTGAACGTGACAGTTAAACATGTACATCAAATGAATTTATATCTCTCAGAGGAACAGACAAAACTTGAGTTTGACAGATGTGGGAAATTTTAAATTATATATCAATCTTCATCTGGACTCTCTGAGCATGCTGTGAAATTCAGATTTATAGTACTGGGTCTTACACAGCACTTGTCCCCTTCCAAATCTGCTATTATAAAATTACGTAGTTGTCTATAGTATTGGGGTCCGTCCGTCCGTCTGTGCGTCTGTCCGGATTCGTTTCCGGACAACAGCTTCTGGAAAACTGAACGGATTTTTTTATACGCCCGCCAAAAGGCGGACGTATTATGTGATGGCGGTTTCCGTCCGTGTGTCCGTCTGTCCGTCCGTCGTGTCCGGTCTATATCTGGAACAGTTTTCTGTTTACAGTTCCAATTTTTGGTGAGTGGATACCCCACAGGAAGACGATGTGTCGCGTACCAAACTCAAGGTCGAGGTCAGAGGTCAAAGGTCACTGGCCTAAAGAACAGGAAATCACTGAAGTGTTCGTGTCCGGTCTATATCTGTGAACGTTTATTATCCAAAGTGGCAATTTTTCGTGAGTGCATGTGCTAGGTGGAGACGATGTGTCGCGTACCAAAATTAAGGTCGAGGTCAGAGATCAAAGGTCACTTTTGCCTAAAATCAGGAAATCATTGATCATTGACAGTTTTCTTCCTACAGTTCTAATTTTTGGTGAGTGGATGCCCTTGGGGGGAGCGATGCGTTACATACCAAATGTAGGTCGAGGTCAGAGGTCAAAGGTCAGTGTGACCGAAAAATCAGGAAATCATCAAAAATTCCTAAATTTTTTGTGAGTGGATTCAATAGGGGGAAATGAAGTGTCACATACCAAGAAATAGGTCAAGGTCAAAGGTCACAAGGTCAAGGTCAGGAAATTATTAAAAATAATTTTTTTTTGTGTTAGTAGATACATTAGGGGGACACGATGTGTCACATATCAAAATGTAGGTCAAGGTCAAAGGTCAAGGTCACTGTGACCCCGAAATTGTAAAAATTGTTAAAAATCATGATTTTTTGAGTCCATTGGGAAATTACGGGGAGTGGTTTTGTCATATACCAAAATGTAGATCCAGGCCAATGGTCAAGGTCACTGTGACCCCAGAATCAAGGTCAAAGGTCAGTGTCACCTAAAAAAACAGCAAATCATTAAAAATTACAAATTTTTGTGATTGGATTCAATAGGCGGAAATGAAGTGTCGCATACCAAAAATTAGGTTAAGGTCAAAGGTCAGTGACCCCAAAATCAGGAAATTATTAAAAATGACATCTTTTTGTGTCAGTAGATAAATTAGGGGGACACGATGTGTCACATACCAAAATGTAGGTCAAGGTCACTGTGACACCAAAATCATGAAATTGTTAAAAATCATGATTTTTCGTGGAGACTTTGTCATGTATCAAAATTTAGGTCAAGGTCAATAGTCAAGGTCGCTGTGACTCCATAATAAAAAAAATCATTGAAAATTACTTTTTTTGTGTCAGTAGATCCATTAGGGGAACATGTTGTGTCACGTACCAAAATGTAGGTCAAGGCTGAATGTCAAGGTCACTGAGAGCCCCAAAATCATGAAATTCATAAAAATCATGATTTTTTTTTGTGTCCATTGATACATTGAGGGAAGACGATGTGTCTTGTACCAGAAGTTAGGTCAAGGTCAAAGGTGAAGATCACTGTGACCCCAACATCAGGAAATCATTAAAAATAACTTTTTTTTTGCCAGTAGATACATTAGAGGGACATGTGTTACATACCAAAATGTGGGTCAATGGTCAAGGTCATGGTGACCCCAAAATCAACAAATCATTAAAAGTCACATTTTCGTATGCCTGTTGAAGACGAGGTCATGTAATGCGATGTTGCCTTCTGTCCATTCATCCATTAACATTTGTTGTCCATGCGATATCTCCAGTTTCAAGGTATGGATTGCTACCAAACTTTGAGTACCGGTATGTCTTACTCACATGGCAAAGGGGAACCATAAATTTTTAGATCAATTTGTCACAGGTCAAGGTCACAGTCTCCCAAAACTGAATCAAGTTTATCTGACTATATGTGTTAGGTTGGAATATTCTCTCCCCTACATGTACATGTATATGGTATTGTCCTGTGGAGTTATCTCCCATGTTTGAAACAGCTACATTCAGTTAAACTGTTATGAAATAAAAACCATACATTTACTAATTTAACAGGGAGGGGGTCCTTTACGAACTTCATACCTGTTTATAAACTCAAGAACAAAGGTTTACTTCATCACTTTCCTTCATGAGAAACATTTGCAGGAAAAGTACTATTTTCATGTGTTTGACTATTGTCGATTTCAGTGTGGGATATGCGAGCTCTCAGCTCTTGCTTCAAGGTTAACTAGTTGTACCAAGAGTTGAACTTATGTTAGTTTATCATTCACTATAAGATGTGATATATGTTACATTCTCAGACACACAAGGCTATCAAGGCTATTAAAACAAGGCTATTAAACAACCTTGAAATTTGGACCAATGTAATTCCAGATAAACGGGCGTATATTGAAGCCCTTGGGCTCTTGTTCAAATTTGGTATGTGGGTACCTCGCCTCAAGATCTCACTTGGGATTGTTTTTCATGCCGATCCACATATAGGTGGCGCCACCTGCGGCCAAGTTAATATTTCGTTTCCGGACAATAACTTTCGGAAAAATTAACGGATTCTTTTCAAATTTGGTATGTGGGTACCTCGCCCCAAGATCTTGCTTGGGATTGTTTTTCACGCCGATCCGCATATAGGTGGCCCACCTGGGGGCCAATTTAAAATTTTGTTTCCGGACAATAACTTTTGAAAAACTGAATGGATTCTTTTCAAATTTGGTGTATGGGCACCTCACCTCAAGATCTCACTTGAGATTGTTTTTCGCACCAATCCGTGTATAGGTGGCGCCACCTGGGGGCCAAGTTAAAATTTTGTTTCCGGAAAATAACTTTTGAAAAACTGAATGGATTCTTTTCAAATTTGGTATGTGGGTACCTCGCCCCAAGACCTCACTTGGGATTGCTTTTCGTGCCGATTCGCCTATAGGTGGCACCACCTGGGGGGCAAGTTAAAATTTTGTTTCCGAACAATAACTTTTGAAAAACTGAATGGATTATACTCAAATTTGGTATGTGTGTACCTCTCCTCAAGATCTCACTTTGGATTGTTTTTCACGCTGATCTGCCTATAGTGGCTCCACCTGGAGTCCGTTAAAAGTGTGCGTCCGTCCAACAACTGAATCGATTCTTCTCATATGGTATGTGGGTACCTCGCCTCAAGATCTCGCTTGGGATTGTTTTTTCACGCCGATCTGCTTGTAGGTGGTGCCAACTGGGTCTAAGATAAAATTTTGTATAACTTTTGAAAAACTGAGTAGATTCTTTTTAGCCGCAAGATCTCACTTGGGATTGTTTTCCACGCTGACCCACCTATAGGTGGCGCCACCTGAGGACCAAGTTAAAATTTTGTTCTCGTACAATATCTTCTGAAATCCTGGCCGGATTAGGACAAATTCAGTAATTGTGGGTACCTTGCCACTGGATCTCACTGGGATTGCTCCGCATGCTGGGTACTGAAAGTTACGGTTCCAAGTCAAATCAACTGTTTCAACGTCGGGGGACTTGAACCCCTCGGGTTTTCATTACGGTTAATAAGGTTGGTGTCTAGTCATTGCATTATGGGTGGTGGGAAGTTGGGTGAGGTGGGGAGGTCAAACTATTGAATGAAATGGTATTATATGATTTTGCTTGGCTTCTGATGTTACAATTTATCACAGATGTAGATCAGTGTGCAGGGCACTGACAACGTCAGCCTGAGATGTCAGATATCAGATTGCAGTGGCATCAGCCAGAGATGTATTTTTATGGCACAAAAGTATATATATTTACATTATGTCTGTTTTACAGGAATTCAATAGTAGAGTAACAGTATCTGAGAGCAGTATCAAACAGGCCCAGGATAAACAGCAAGATAGTAACCGTAAAGAGCAGCAGGAGAACCAGGATAAACAGGCCAAAGAAAAGGAACGTCAAGAGAAACTGAAACGGGAGCTGGAAACACAGAGAATCAAGGAACTTGGCATGAAGCCAGTCATTAGTGAGTTATTGCCCTTTGTAATAAGTCCACAATTTCTTGTCCAGTCCAAATCCCAGTTACTGTTTGATCGACAACTTGGAAACTTACAGGAAATATACTTGTTACCTTGCAGAGTCTGTCAGTTTATTTATGCATTTGAATGATTTTTCACGGAGTTATTTTTGAAAATTATTTGGTACATAAATTCTAATCCCCAATGTTTAAAATCCTTTTCTTTCATTCATCTTTATATATTCAAACCTAATGCTTTTAAGAAATAGGGGTCACTGCACCTTTTAGGTGATACATCATGTATATATAGCCTCCACTTAGCATTATTCGAGTAATCATTGTACCTTGAGACTAGTTCTTGTCTCAAAACTGGATTTATTGTTACTCCGCCGATATCATCATCGTAACGGCCAATCAGATGAGTTTACTTTGACCCAATTGAGGTTTATGAATGATGTATGTACAGCCAGTCACTACCGTGTAGCCAACATTCAGTGTACGTGACGAAGCATTCTCATTGTGAATCGTGAAAGGAGTGTATAAAGTACAGAGTTATTTTGGGACCAGTTTTGAAGATTTATTCATAAAATATTCAGAATATTGCATCAGTGTGTTTGTTTCAACCATAAAAACCTCTCTGGACTTGTGTTAATGTTAAATGCTGAAAGTGCAACACAACAATAAAGTGAAAACATTACCAACAGTCTGTGTCACGTTTGGTTGATCTAAATTATACACAATATGGAGGAAGCTCTTGAAAAATACAGTAAAAGAAAGGTTACCACACAAATAGTGGTAAAGGTGAATAGTTAAGCAACGTTGAGCCCGGTTAATACTTGGATAGGTGATCGGGTGCTGTACCAGCTGGGTTGATCAGTGTCCAGGGTAATAGGAACTGTGGACACTCTCATGTTCTGGCACATGTAGGTACCGTCATGATATGACTGAAAAAAGTGTTGAAAACGACGTTAAATCCTACTAACTCACTCACTACTTTTAAACCATCATGACCATACAGTTGAAAATTAGTTTAAACAATTTACCCGATTTATTAAAAAAATACTCTGTTTTCCAAAATATTCTGTAACAATAACAGCAACTATCTCCTTATTAATGATTTATCAAGTACATGTATCTTTTTGTTGGGTATTTAAAACTAAGTAATTTGTATTTTGTGTGGTTTCTCTCGAAAGTACTGTTATAGTCATGCTGTCTACTGCAGAGAAAGACACCAAGAAAGGAGTACAGCCCTCCTGGTTTGACGATGCCTTTGATAAAGCATCAAATAAGCCAGATGGTGGCGTGGTTAACGACGTATGGAGTTCAGCCTTTGGTGGTGGAGCCACCACGACTCAGCCCGCATCACAGGACAACTGGGCTGATGCATTCTCTTCAATGTCATCTCAACCTACCCCTTCTGCTAAAGGTGAGTCCACATGTAAATTATCTGATGCTGTGTTGGAGTGAGGTAGAAAATCGTCAGATCACTTCCAGTTTCATAGCTGCGTTTTCACCATGATCACAGTTGATCAATATTCATTGTATTGTCCAGTGTAATGTCGCAGTGGTAACAAGAGCATGGGAAAATGATGCCCATATTGACTTGATGAAAATTCCCATGCAAGAGAAGGGGAAATACATCCCAACTGAGCTGCTAGGCAAGTTTGGAATGTATAGTGAGTGGGAATTTCCATCCCATGATCAAGTCAATATGGGCTTCATTTTCCCACATGATTTAAATTTAAGGGATTTAAGGTTTGTCTAGAATTACCCGGGCTAATTAACTAAAAGCATTAAAGTGTAACTGTGGTACTTTTGCAGGTTCATGTCATATTTTGGTACCAAATCGCCAGCAGTAAATGCAAATGCTCTAGACCACTCGGTTACCTCAGCTTTCACAAAAAGAGGAAGTTTGGAGATCGGAGTCTAGATTATGTACATTTACTACCCCTCTGATACTACCCCTCTGATACTACCCCTCTGAATAATTTCAATGTTATCAATGTTTTTGTAGAGCGCTAAGCATCACAATCATGTCGAAATTTGTGAGCAATTAATTACATCACAAATATACATTGTCACAAATCTATTCCTTTCTCTGCATTGCTGCGATGTCCCGAAGTAAGATGACGCTAGCCATCTGTGACATCATTGGGACCGTGAAGACTTGTAGAAATCTGCTTTTGAATCCTCCGAGACAGAATACGAGTGAAATGTTGAGAGAAATCTTTATTGGGTTTTATTATTCCCATTGTTACCTTGGATATGACATAAACTTACACAAGTAATACAGTTTCACATCAAACTGAGACTGTATAGACTATCAAATAACATATGTGTTCTACATGTTATTACAGCATTCTTTTCTCATTTCTTCAGTTGGTGTTCAGAAGACGATGAGTTTAAGTGGAGATCAGACCAAGTACAAGGCATTATATCAGTTTAAAGCTAGAAATCCAGACGAGATCTCTTTAAATCCTGGTGATATTATATTGGTAAGATCAGGTCTTCATATGGGCTATGGAATTCTCGGAAAAATCAACAGAAACGAAGTGGGGAATTTTTAAGTCATGTTCATGGAAAATTGGAAACATTTTTCATTCTCAATTTTAAAAGTTCAATTTTGAAACATGTACTTAATTTGAGAGACATTGTGCTAAGAAACCATCTCGGTGCATTTAAATTGATAATTGTAGGCCTTTCTGGAATATAGTCTGTTCAATAATAAACTGAAGTAGGAAATCCAACCTGAATTTTTGGCATCATAACATTGTAGAGAGGTTGTTTTCTGCCTGTAAAGAGATTGCTTTCAGAGCGTTTCCATATTGATTTAGGATAATGGTTTTTCTATATCCTTGGTAGGTGGGTACCGACCAGAGTGGAGCAGAACCTGGCTGGCTGGGAGGGGAGAAGGAGGGCAAGTTTGGCTGGTTCCCACAGGATTATGTCGAGATATTGTCGGAGGGGGACATATATACCTCATCCTCTCCTAGTGCTAATACAGAAATCTCAGCTATGTGAGTATGCTGTCAGCAAAGTACACAGGCCTGTAGACTGGGAAGGTTCGGGGGGTGAATATCCATCCACCTGCTGGACCGACAGTGCCACCAGAGCAAAAGTTCACATCCAACGAATGGGTCTAAAGTGTGAAAGAAAGTTCCATACTAAATGCTGAAATACACCATGGAGCCTACTATAATCCATCATAATTCATCAGAACTGGCCATTTTGCATCTGAAAATTTGAAATTTTGCAGAAGGGACGTCTCCATATATCTAATAAAGTCCTTTCATATAGAAAATGAGGCCTCAATCCACTGTTTTACATTTAGATTTTGAAAAATTCCTGGCAGGGGCAGGACCATGCCTTCCAAAACATATTTCCACATATAACAAAGTTTTCCATTCATCCAGAATGTTTTTCAAATCAAATATTCTTTATCAAATACATCTGTGAGCATCAATTTTCATCAAGATTTTTTTTAAAGCTTGAAATGCCTCGGACCCGATCAGGTGCATTAAGAAAGTTGGTTGCGCTCTATAATAAGATATCCTTCTATACAGTTTACACCACACTACAATGATCTAGGTAAAAACCATTCTGTCAAAATGCACCCAATCACACCATTTTACTAAATTTAAATTAACAAATCACAGGAATAATCTGTAGCAGGGAAGTATAGTTCCACTTCAAAAAATCTTTATACTTTATAGAAGAATTCTAAAAAATCTGAAATACTGTCAAAATGTTCCAGAACGCACCATTTCACTTCTAGAATTTCAAAATGTTCGGGGATCATGCCCTCTACATTCCGCTAGCATTTATGTATACCTCACTCTACAAAGTTCTTTGAACTGAAAATACTCCTTCAAAGTGCAACTGAATGTGCAATTACTGAATTTAGATGTCAAAACTCCCAGGAAATTATATGTTGCACCTAAAAAAATTGTTTCAGGTTTTATATCAGTAAAAAAATATATTTCTCAAAAGTCTTGCTGTCAAAATTTGCAAGAACGCTTCATTTCACAACTAAATTTCCATCAAAACCCATAAAACATGTCAATTGACAAAGAAATTATCTCGAAGGAAATGCTGAGCGAAAAACACTTTTAGATGAGTTCTTCATAAATTCAAATTCTCAATGGTGAGTACGGTAATTTCCCTAATAATTCAAAAATTGGCTACTTTCGAATTATTTGTCGCGGTAATTCCCGAAAAACGCTTGTGTTCGAATTATATGTTGCGCTGATATTCACGGAAGATCCAAAATGGCGGACCGTTTCACCGTGATCGTTGTGATCTATTGATAACCGTGTATTATGTTTGATATCTCTATCATAGTTCATTTAAAAGACTCTGGGCCATCCTTAAAATATGTCAGTTGGCGTAACCCGCCCTCCCCATCGAAAAGCTACCAACCCAAAAGTTTTTATCTGCCATCTCTCGCCGTAAATGTTTTTTCTTTTTCTTCAACTTCAAGCAGTCCCTGTGTAGTTATTATCATTAAATTGCGTAGGTCGTGAATTTGTCCGCCAGAGTTGCAAGTTTCAAGAATGAAATACAAAGAAAATATGGTCTACGAAACGAAAGAAAAATCTGCCCTCACGTTGTTTTTGTTGAAAAGCGATATGCGTGTTGAAAACTTTTGTGCCTTACTTCCCTATTTTGAAAGTGAACTCTTCCAATTCGATTCGTCGGGAAGCCTTGTGGGATTACAACACCGGGTCAGTGGAAGTTTCCATTACCGCAATAGGGATGGTAGCCCGACAGTATTGCGACACGTGCCTGCAGTCAGTCGACCATATTTCCAGGCTAACTCTGTACCGTGATGCCGACGTTTGGTTCATTATCCATCAAACACGAAGTAAAAAATGAAATGTCCAGCTTGTCAAGGATTGAAAATACATAAAAACTAAACCTCTAAATTCCTGCAATGATGATCGGGTTGTCTACAACGTCACTCGTGAGATGTCAATGTGACTGACCCAGCGAGGGTGCATATTTTATGTTCGTCCGCTCCATAAAGTTGATTCCTCGTTGATTATAAACTGGATTATCATGTTGTTGGAAACACTGACGGGGGTCTGTCATTTTATTACATGGAAACGTCGTTCTGGATTGGTGAGTGAATAAAACACCAGCATCCATGTCTGTTGACATCTCCCGTAGCACAAATGAAATACTCAACTGCTCCCTTTCTGCAGTCAAAATGTATGAGACACATCATGCACATCTGAAGAAATGAAATAATGGCTCCCTCGACATAGGAGTTGTGCACAAACTAACTATTACGCCGAAGCCCTGACAGGGACAAGCAGAGGGAAACATTTATATCTTTGTCCTTCCATATCATCTGTTTATTAAAGAAAATGAGACATCAAAAATATCATTCGAATTGCCGTTAATTTTTTACCCCTCGGCCATTTTGGCCTCGGGGTATTGTCGTTGCCATGCATTTTAGACACAACCACCAAATTTTCAACATTTATTTATGTAGTGCTAAGTCGGACGCCTATTGAAAGTGGCTTTCCTCGGCCCATATTTTACAGAGTTCTGCCCCTTTACAGATTTATTAATTTCTATTTCTGTCCTATATGCCTGAATGTAACCAACTATATCTGCAGAACTGTGTTCGGTATAG
This sequence comes from Hanleya hanleyi, assembly GCA_036873755.1. Classification (NCBI taxonomy): domain Eukaryota; kingdom Metazoa; phylum Mollusca; class Polyplacophora; order Lepidopleurida; family Hanleyidae; genus Hanleya; species Hanleya hanleyi. The sequence continues at coordinate 200,477 of JAVTVY010053393.1, forward strand.
TTACTATATTTTGGAAAATTATTTATATGGTTATATTCTACAAGCCAACAAAGGATTACTCGCCTCGGCTTATGGAGTTATGCCCCTTTCGGATGTAATAATCTCCGATTTTGTTATCTGTAGTTGAATATACAAGTTATATCTGCAGATCCGTGTTCGGTACAGCTTATTTGTCGCGGTTCTTATTTTACAGTAGTGCTAAGTCAGACGCCTATCGAAAGTGGCTCCCCTCGACCCATACTTTACAGAGTTATGCCCCTTTACTGATTTATTAATTTCTATTTCTGTCTTATATGCCTGAGTGTAACCAACTATATCTGCAGAACTGTGTTCGGTATAGCCACTATATTTTGGAAACTTATTTATATTGTTGTATTCTACAAGCCAACAAAGGATAACTCGCCTCGGCTTATGGAGTTATGCCCCTTTCGGATGTAATAATCTCCAATTTTGTTATCTGTAGCTGAATGTACAAGTTCAATCTGCAGATCCATGTTCGGTACAGTTTATTCGTCTCGGTTCTTATTTTACAGAGTGCTAAGTCAGACGCCTATCAAAAGTGGCTCCCCTCGATCCATATTTTACAGAGTTATGCCCCTTTACAGATATATAATTTTCTATTTCTGTCCTATATGCCTGAATGTACTACCCGTATATCTTGATCATCACACATAGAACTATCTCTTCCCCAATTCACACTACACATGGGTCACAATCACTTGGGGAAAGCCAAGGGGTTTTGATTAGATCAATCTCATGTTTTCTATTGATCTCGTAGGTGCCTCAAAATGGCCAGCTGACAGGCATTTTCACCTCCAACCTCCTGCTAATGAGAACCCGGTTAGGGACTTCTGATCATAGTTCTATGATATATGGAGAATTCGCAACCACAAAAACTGAACTTTTGTATTTTATTTCTGTGTCAACGCGTATCGTTAGTCACGATTTAGTTGTACAGAAATTATTCTGAGTAACATATTCACTTTACTTTCAGCGGCACGAACTCCACGACGAAAACGGGAGTGTTCGAATTTATTGTTTCACGAGTATATTGAAAATGCTCCCGTTCTCATTTTATTAGGATGGAAAAAATCACGACGGGAAAAATCGGCTGTTTTCGAATTAAATTTGGAAGGTGAATTATTAGGGAAATTACCGTAGTGTGTTATCAATTCTTTGCAAGTACATAACTTTTATTGCAGGGAGAATGCGGAGGTGGATGAGAATGGTGACAGTTCTCAGGCTGGGGGATTTCTACCCACTTCAGCTGATTCCTCGTTTACTGCAATACAAGCTAAACTACCTGATATGTCCCCTACTCCTGGCCAGGTAACGTGTAGTTTACAATATATAAACATTCTATACGAGAACATTGATCTGTCACGAATACACATGCTTTGATTTTTGCCTTCCATATGAGGGAAATAAATAAAGTTAACATATCATTAACAGAGTGAGGTGATTGGGAAATCAATCGCCATGGATGGCTAATGCAGCCCAAATTTCATGCTACTGTTTAGATGTGCATATACTCTGGTAGCGGGGAAAAGACCATCCCCAAACTCCAACGGTCACGGCTGAGCAAGGGAAACAACTTTGTCACCGTTGCAGCAGAGGGCATACACGTAGCGGGGGTCAAAGATGTTGTGAAGTTTACATCTGCTCACATCGTAACTCTTCAATACATTTTAATGCATTTTGACTGTGATGTCGCTTTGTGACATTGTGGGTCTCTCTCAGCCAACAATGAGTATGACAAGTCGCGACATCATGACGAGTTGCAGAGTCCTCTCTGCAGGGTATGTCATAGAAAAGTAACATTCTCCCTATTGATCATATGTACGGGTAAAAAAAATTTGTGTTGTATATCAGATAAAACAGACCAGCCACTCAATCATTTACAGCATTCAATGTTCTATATTTACAGCTTTTTCAGTTCTATAGTTTCATATTTCTCAAAATCAAGATCACTATTATCTCCATTCGTATTTCTCCTCATATTACTGTCCATCAATCTGACTCCCTGCTCTCACACCCGCTGTCATGACATTGACAAAATTTTCTCTCTTTTCTTATCCTTGACCGTCGGTATTGCGCAGACGTTAGTATGATTTGCTTTTATGATGCTTGATTAACTATAATCGATGTATTCTTCATTATCTAATGTCTGGCTCAATGACTTCTTTCTCCTACAGGGTCAGGCTGCTCCAGATGGATTGTTAGCCCAGGCGCTGTACCCGTGGAAAGCGAAGAAAGAGAACCATCTAACATTTAACCGTGGAGATGTGATTAGTGTAAAAGAGCAGCAGGATATGTGGTGGTCAGGAGAACTTGACGGGAGAGTGAGTTGTTTGGACCTTTTCATCATCATTGACATTAAATCCGAGTTTTCTAATATAAATCTTGAATAGATTGACTTCACCCAGTCAGATATGGCCTATTGCTTCATGTTGAATCCTAGGGAGAATTGAAAATCAGCTACTCAGAAATTTAGGGGTGAAGCTCTCAGCAGGTCACACCTCACTGTGCAGGCTATCAACTGATATTAACATCCGAAAACCCATATTGCTTCATTAAAGCTAGGATTGGATGGAGATTTGTCATAGAAATGCAGACATGCCAACTCTGCACCAAATCTATCATTTTACGAAAGTATATTAATTCACGATTCATTTGAGGCATTTAATAGTCAAGGCATGCATTTTCTCTGTTTTATCAAGTCTGTTCCCCCATCTGGTCTCCAATTCAAAATACATACTGTTTTTCCAATGACGGGAATCAGTCTGTCATGATCATTTCATTATAATCCAATATATTCTTCATATTGTTTTTCCCAGGTGGGCTGGTTCCCAAAGTCTTACGTCAAGTTGATAGGTGGTCCTGCAGCAACAGTCAGTAAAACAAGGTATGAACAGCTAGATGTCACTTTAACGTGTTTAATGCAAAACTTTCCCATTTTATATTTGGGATTTTCTGTTTGCACGCACTTCTCAGTTGTGACTTCAGATTCCTGCCTTTTTGGCTCACTCTTCTCATTGTCAAATGTACAAATTTGCAGTCACAATTTTATTTATATTGAGTCTCATAAAACCCTACATATATTGTTAATGTTCTTAAATGCCACCATGTTTTCTCATTTTGGGGACACAACTACTACATAGCATGATAAGAGGTGTCCTCTTGTAACTTAGTAGTGTATGATAAACAATTCAGTTTGTGTATACAGCAGTGAAAATACAAGTTGGCTATGTTTTCTTAAACTGCTGTTCGGTTTTAACAGAATGTATTGCTTTCAGCACACCTTCAGGAACTCCGACAGGGACCATGGAAAGAACTGAGGAGAGATCAACACCAACATCTACGCTGGATAGAAAGCCTGAAGTACAAGGGGGTGAGTGCATCAAATGATGTCAACGGACTTCCATAAGCTTGAAGTTAATTCTTTAATAGACAATAGATGCAACAAGTGTATTGACGCATGGCTCCCAGCAGTTCATTCTTCTACTATTTCCTATCTCTTCAGCAAAGGAAATCTATTTAATCAATGATAACTATTATTTTCGACCTGAAGTTATAAAAATTATTATAAATGTAAGCAAAATGGTCCTGCTTTGATATAGTAGGATAATGTGATATTTACTGTATTTACACCTGTTATTAATAGTTAAAAACCGCCCCATTCTCACATGTCCAAATAGACAGTAAAAAGAGCAGAAGAACAAATCCTTGTGAGCCATGTCGCTGTGATAGGCCGCAGATCTGTTGTCTAAGGATTTATCTTCAAGTTTATTACAAGCCTGATATTCAAATTTTCAAAAAACATATTTGAGGATTTTGTTGGCTTGGGTAACAATTTGTAGAAAATCCAGTCAATCATGGAGTAAGGGTTCAAACGCCTCCTGGAAAGTCCTTAAAACTCCAGGACTTTAATTGCTAACCTGGAAAATGCTTAAAATAAACTTAAACTCCTTAAAGAACTACAGTTTCGTCTTCTGGAAGAACTACCGATCTGATGCCATGTATTGCTTTGCCTAAATTTGTTCCTGAACTTGGTTAATGTGCTCATCTTTCTTATGAGTTATTGTACTCCTGGAAAATTAAAGTTATTGACCTTGAAAGTCCTGGAAGGAAAATTCTGAGAGTAAAGGCCCTTTCAGATTCTTCCAAAGAAATTGTCTAATTTACAACTCTAGATGATGCTGAATCCGGAAGGACAATGGAGACATTTATAATCTGTTGGGCCACATCTGCAAATCACTATTTGTAATCAGGTGTAAATATTACAGTGTTAAGTACATGAGATGTCCTGATAACTGTGGTGTTGTGGGGTATAGAAATTGGAGGAAGAAATGTCAGGCGTTCTTCCATCGAAACCAATCAAAAAAAGAGGTGCAGACAGGATCTGTCTGGTATTGAGGATCATCTCAGACTTTATTGCTAGGAGACATGATGCTGTAATATTTGGGGCCTGATGTTGCTAAACCGAAAAATAACCTGAAAGTCGTTCATGTGATTCGCAAAGGATCTCACAAATTTTGGAAATAGAACTGCACATTATGTGTCTATAACCAGTCATGCCCATGTGGATTGTCATTCCTCAGAGACTTATCAGTATCAATATCTCTGTAATTATGAAAACTTTGCTGATAATGTTTTGTTTCACTGTCACTGTTCTTGTTTGCGTCCGATAGATGTCAAAAGTTATCCCTCCACACGCTCATAATGAGCAAACTCCAGGGAGAAAAAGTGCCGATCGAAGGAAGTCCATTTTAAATTAAGGAAGTCAAATCGAATTCTCCACAAAATTATAACGGAGATGTAATTATAATATTAAGTATAAATCCAATTTTACTTAAATTATTTTTTCATCCCAAGCATTGATATGTGTGATTGATATTTCAGAGATGAAACTCTGAAGATACATGTACATTGATATTCCAAATGTGGATATAACGAAAGTTAGTAATGTTGTTTTCACGGGTGTTTTAATTTGGACAGAGTACTATGTGGCCATGTATAACTACAAGTCTGGAGAACCCACAGACTTGACGTTTGACGAGGGCGAAGTCATCGTGGTCATCAATTCAGAAGGCGACTGGTGGACGGGGGTGATAGGGGAGAGAACTGGCATATTCCCTGCTAACTACGTTAAAAAGACAGAGTTACAGGTATTTGATGTGTGATGTATGTTCCTGTCTTGGAACAGATTTGGGGAGAGCACTAATTTGTTCACCCAGATTTTGTGGAAGTAATAATGAATTTAGTCTGCTCGCCATAATTTAGGCTGCTCGCAGCTGAACACTTTCCGACCATTTTCTTCAGGATTCTATGTATTATTTGGTTTCCAGCCATAACCCATTCAGCAGCTGTACATTTATTCGGTTGACAGCAAGGACAGCATGTTATTCTGATGCATTTTCTCAACTTTTCTGCAAATATCTATCTTAAAAATATGGTGGCTTTTTATATTTCTCTACATATCTGTAAATTACCTTTGCTTTGATTTGCATTTGACTATTGTACAGTTTATGTATGGCTTTATCACTTATACTATAACTTCATTAAATTTCTGTGTGTATTCCATTAACATGCATCATGTCTTGTCATAAATGTCCTTTATGTTCCATTAACCCCTGGCCCCACCTCACCACCTTCAGATAAAGTTTCATATTGACAGGCCTGCAAGTGCCTCCTATATTTTCCTATATTTTTAAGTCACTCCTATATTTTACTCAAAACCTCCTATATTTCCTATATTATGACTTTTCCTCATGAAACTGTTATCAATGCTCTGAAATGAGTCAAATTGGCACGAGGAAATACTTTTCAGGAAAAAAAATTTAACACTGAACATTTAAATCTCTCTTTGTTGAACCAAGCAGCAGAATGGGTTTCCTCAGTCACCATCACTATGGCTGCATTCAGTGGAAATAATTTGATTAAACACCCGAAAACTACCAAGTTTGGAACATGCAATGTAACAGTACCTGTCTTACACTCTTTTATTTCCTATATTTTCCTATATTTTAGTAAGAAAATTCCTATATTTCTCCTATATTTTGGCAAATTTCCTCCTATAATTTCACTGTGAGCCACTTGCAGGCCTGTATTGCTATACATTGAACCCTCATTATAACGACAATCATTACAACAGAAACTTCATTATAACGACAAAATTTACAGAAATAACTTTACCTAAATATATTTATTCTCTATTCGTTATAACAGCAAATTTTTTATAGCGACAAATTTAACAGGGACAAATTTGGTCGTTATTAAGAGGGTTGACTGTATGACAAAAAATTCAGATATACATGCATGTATGTACTAAGTACTGAAACTGGAAAAATGATATTTAAATTTAAAAAAGCGGTGACCCGGCGCTTTAAAAATGATGCAGTACCTGTGAAGCTAGAAATACATTTTATTTAGCCTTTTTTTTGTTGAAAAGTTTTCTAAGATTGCCCCACTTTATCCATTATTCCCACAGATTAGTTCACATAAACTAAGATGACTAACTCTGAAAATGGAAGTTCTTGTGATATAATATTGTATATTTTGGCTGTGATTATGCCACCATCAGGAATACTTGTATTTGTAGCCCAAATCTTAAACCTGTTTCAATTCATGCCTAATAATCTCCGTCAGGAAGATGATACAACGTAGAAAACGGAAGTTAAAACTAAAAGTTAGCTCCCCTAGCGGAGAGTTGTCCGCCCCTAGGAGAGCTCTCCCATCCCATTCCAGCAGGATTACTATATAGGCTCTGCACCAGCCATACTCGTCCTCTATTCTCTGTTGTACCTCGACCAGTACACATCAGGAAGGAAGTGTTTATACAACCTGGGTTGTTGTTGTAACGACCCTCAGTATCCTTATCGGTTTTGACTTGTGTTATTTCTTGTCGGAAATTCTTTCATTATTGTCGGAAATTCTTTCATTAGTTATGTCTGAGATTCCGATATCTAATGCATGTAATTCGTGTGTGAAATGGTGGTCCAGTTTGGACGCCCACACGGTTTGGTTTTCTTGTAAAGAGTTGTGTTATCGGCGAAGTTCGCCGAGTGTATTAGAGACCCGTTAGCGTGGGGAAATTTCGCCCAGGCTAGACGGGCTTACCTTTGCAGGCGTCTGGCGACCCGTCCCTTTCGGAAGTCGACAGACGCCTGTTGGGAATTGCTTGTAAATGACATGAAAGCTAACGAAGATATCGTTGCAATATATAAATGTTTCCCATGGTCTTAGTAATCAGAACTCGCCCGCCTCTATAAATATACTAGCGGGACGGTTCTACGTCTAGTTAGACAGCCTACATGTATAGGTTTGGCTATGTATGCAGTCAAACCGGTTCCTTTGTCTACTTCGACAAAGACTTCTCTAACCTGCCGTGCCTTAGCAATTCCATTGTTCTCGTCGGACAATGAAATGCAGTGGGTTCGCATATCATCTCGACCTCTCCTTTGTCTTTTTGTTTTCACACTCCGTTACCTAAACGGAATAAACGTGTCTTGTCTGTTTCTCCTTTGCGGGTTAATTCATAACGCAGTTCTAAATCCGTTTCTCGTTTTATGGTGGGTTATTCAGACCTACCATTGAGTGTCAAAATTGCTCTTGCGGTTTCGTTTATCGATGAATCAGCGATTCTATAATAGCGAAATGACATGTTACGGGACTTCAATTTTAGGATTGAGTTGGGGTAACAAATAGAAACATTGTTTATAAATGTTTAATTTGTATTGGAAATATACTGAAAGTATTCACAATGACGAGGATGATCACAAGTGATGATCTAAAAGACAAACCATTATTTTACAGCTCATCAAATATTGTCAACTAGACTATTATCGGACATGAGGTCAAACTGATATAATGGTGGATTGAGACAGGTTGATTTGGTAACAGATAGAAACATTGTTTATAAATGTTTGATATTTCAATCAATTTCCATCGTTAAATATCCAATCTGTCGACGATTATTGCTTATTAAAATAGTGCATACTGCTTACGAAATTGGTGAGAATTAGACCGGGAATTCTAGTTCTATTTTTCGGCCCTCCCGTTCTCCGGTATGCCGTTCTCGTACTTCGACTCGACGTTCTCCTACACCGGTCTCGTCGAGTTCATCTGTGATTCCTTTTTCTTCAGTGTAAAGTTAGGAACATACGTCAATGATGGTTTTTCGGATAATTTGGATGCGCTTTTAGCGTTGCTGCCGGATATGCCGTCTACTTCGAATAATCCTCGTATTATATGTCAGACGAAGAAATACTTCCTCGCCGTATGTTGTCTCACCTATGTCATTTTTGTCAATGGTTCGATGGTGATTAAATTAATATTTTGGGGATAGTTTTCTTTCACATTTCTGTCTTGTCAAAATTTTGTTTGGGCAAATTTATAGACCTCACATGGTCTGTTTTTCCATCTGCCATGTGTTTATTGTCTTCGGACGTATGTCGCGAAATTAATTGGCTCTTGTCGGAGTTTTCAAAGTTCTTATATCTTGAAATTATTACCCGATATATTTTCTAAAGTCAATATTAATCTCGGGCTTATCTGATAACACAGTCCTGCGTGATGGAGACAATGTGTATTCAATATCACGTTTCCACACGAACAATGAGTTCGACCCGCTGTGTTTGTTGTGGGTTTTTACGGGCTCTCGCGACCTCGTTAGTATTGCTCAATTTGTGACAGTTTGTACTTAGTTCCCGGCATTTCTGTAAGTCTGCCTTTTAGTGCTGAGATTTGAAGGCCGATGGTGATCTCTACAATAAACGATCAGGTTTGGTTTCGTTGATTCATGAATTTTATGCATTGAGTTTGTGTATATCTCAAGTAGGGTTGTAAATAGTATCCTCATCGGCGGGGGTGTTTCGTTTCTTCCCTCCGGAGAGATCTGATACTTTATTTGCAGCCGTCAAATTTTCATGTTGTTGTTGCGTCTGTTCGGACTTGCAGTTTTGGTGGGTTCACCTTCACTCATTCAGTTCCTTGGTCCTACCAAAATGTAATCTCTTGTTATATCAATGTATTATTTCGTGATTTTGATATCCTGTATTCAAGAGAGTCCTGACAGAGGTTTTATGTCTTTCATACTGACATGAATATGAAGCATGATTGTTGCGTTTGTGTTACGTAACCACAACTCAACCCTATTTACTTCGACCCTGTGTCGCATCTTAATGAGCTTCTTTACTGATCTCTTTATGTAATTAAGGGTGTATCGAACAACAATGAGATCACGTGCTGGTTTACGTGAGTGAGTAAACCTATTCACCCACTTATGCTGGTTTACGTGAGTGAGTAAACCTATTCACCCACTATGTGAAAGTGTGATTTTCTTGAAACACAATTGCCTGATTATTACATTGCTTGTTTTATTTCACACCATGTTGGTTCCATCTGTATACTGTATTACGCTTATAATTCAGATGGAGTTATGCACTAATTTTAATTTCTTCCATATGAGAAAATTTAAAATTACTAGCGTGAGTGGGAAGGTATTGGCCGGCCAAGGATCAAGCCTAGTGACACGTGAGTCGTGAAGTCTTCTATGGTTTCTTTCTACCAGGTATGTATTACCGGCAGTCTACTAGAGCATCAAACTGCTTTTTTAGTAATGTTCTTACTGTTCTTCTCGACAAATTGTTCGTGCTAGGTCATTTCAAATTATAAATTTTTGAATAACCTCACTTTCCTGCCGGCGAGAGACTTAAATGTATTTCCTCTCTTCGGGAATTTAAAATTCTTTAAGGATCTTTCTTCATTACCTGGAAAATTTTTGTTCTGGATGTCGGTTGTGTGACTATTGGTTATTAATAGTAACATTGTTGTGAATGTTTTATATTCTCTCCATATAAGCTCCAGTACTGAATTTCATGTACAGGAGTCAAATTACATCGGGAGAGGTAATAATGTAACCATGTTCATTGACACATTATTCAAGTTCACTGACACAAAGATCCATAATCCCATTTATCTCATTGAGCTTACATTTGGTGATTAACGCTACAAACATTTAAGATGTTCATCTCTACTGCGTTTAAAGAGAGGGAAAATTATTACAATCGACTTCGGGGTTACTGTTTGCAACGCCCTTCTGTTACGTCGTGTACTTTTATAAGTTTGTATGCTGCTACATTATGAGCATGTTTATACATTAAGTTGTTGTGAATGAGGAAATCACTACGTTGTTTATCATATACAACGTTTCTCGCATTTTTCACATTACGCTTTCCTTTTACACCTTGACGACTTGTTCATTACGCCGTCATGTATCTTTCATACACCTGTGCGTCGTTCTATTACATCGGTTAGACGTTTCCGGTACGCCATAACGCCGTTTGTCACGTCATTTCTTCATTTGTGAGATGCATATTTTATATCCATTCATCGCCACTTCCTTTGATTCGTCATCGGCGGGAGGGGAAGTCCGTTTGTTTGGCTTCAACCTTCCACTTGTAAAACGAAGAGAGTTCTGTTCAGACCTTGTTGTTTTCCAGTCTGGAGTTCAGAATTTCAAAATTGTATTGAAATCAGCAGTATTTGGTCAAATGCTGTTACATGGAATAGGTCTTTGGATTATGGACGTGGATATTCTCTGAGGACGACGGCGGGATTGTGAATGACGGACTAGTCGCCTTTATTTGAATTCAGCACAGTGTTGTTAACACAGAGCCATGTTGACTTTATCACACTAACATTATGTTGAGATCCATTTACCTTGGGATTGTGCTTAATCAACACAATGTCTTCGTGGTGTACTTGTGGGACAGTTTTTCCGACTTTCTCCATCAAGTACTTTATTCCTATATTAACCGTTACACCAATGGTTAGACTTTGACATTATGGTTCTGTCATCAACCTTAAGGTTGTTTATTATATGTAGGATCTTACTCACTACGTTCCTATATTTGTCCTGGTGCCGAGGACGTGATACCGTTCCCGACTCTATTTCCCTCGTAATTGACTTCCTCCTTCACCTTCACTTGGGGAGTTTCATATTAGCACCATGGAAGGCTGTCGATCTGCTCTGGCATGAATTGAATAGGGTGTTACGTCTTACCTTGGGTTCCGACATTAGCCTTACGATAATATCTCTGCTCTTATTCACGCCTTCGCATTACAGTCGCGTTGTACTCGCCAACTGTTACCGAAATGGGATATCGGTGTGGTTCTGTGTGCTCTGATTATACCACCTTTTGAACCCTTAGAGTCCGCGTCTATAAAAACTGTGTCTTATAAGACAGCCGTCGTGGCGGCGTTTGCTTTGGCGTCCAGACTGTCTATACTTCATGCTCTTGAAAGATCTTCTATGTCCTGGACAGCGGATCGGTCTTGCATTTCTTTTCGGCCCATTCCTGAATTTATCGCCAAAATGAGTCTGTTTGTTCAGGTCCGTGCACTCAACGTCGTACACCATTCCTGCGTTGCCAGACTTTGTACATGGACTCGAGGACGATCTTCTGCTATGTCCTGTTCGAGCCATCCGCCACTATCTTACTCGTTCCGATCCGTTCGCGGCTCTCGGCTACGGTTATTCTGTCCCTTCGCCTATCAGCAAGGCTTGACATTTAAAAAAGCCGCGTAGTTGAAGAAGACCATAAAATAGTCTTATCAATTGGCAGAAGATAGATATACCATTGACGCCCCACTACTGTCTTCTGTTTCTTCTAATGTGATTCGTGCCATCGCTGCGTCATGGCATGTATGGAAGAACTGACCCCTTCATGACATAGGTCTTTGGATTATGGACGCGGATATTCTCTAATGGACGACGGCTGGATTATGGATGACGGACTAGACGCTTGTAATTGTCCTGTCTTGTGCCTGAACAATTAACTCCACGTTCACTAATATCTGTCTGAGGGATATGACAGTGCAATCAATAGTGTGACCACGCTTGGGCCACTGTGGCTACCCAGCACGTTGTGAGTAATTTCAGAAAAGAGGGGGGGGGCGGCAAAATGGTCACCATCGCAGCAAGACAGCCATCTTGCTGTATCATCTCATCTCATCTCATCTCAATCATATTATTATTATTACATATATTATATGATAAAAAGGCATCTCAGAAGGTAGAAATAAGTCAGTTGACCGGCCGTGGATTCTATAATCACCAATGAAGGCCTGACACCAGGATAGGGTTTACTCCTAACTGAAATTTGCTTCTGTTCTTCAGAAACTGACTTCCTTCTAGATGTCTCAGCTGGGTCACCTGTGCCTCAACTCACAAGAACACCCGCTCCAGGCCTAGTGTCAACAGTAGTGATGAAAGTACAGAGAGTTGAAGAGTGCGCAGCTCGCCCAGAGAGCAAGCATGGCAATTCCAACGCATCTAGGTTCATCACTCCAAGTATGGTGAGTTGTCCTCAAGAAGCTTGCGGTCTGAGAGTGGTGTGGACTTGGTACCTTCCAAGACTGGGCTGCGTAAATACGCTCTCCCCTTTCTTATGGTTGGACCAAGGATCTCCCTGTATGCAATGGCTGCGGCTGTCGACCCCCCTAGTCATACAGAGTCTACCAAGAGGACCTTGTTGTTGCCTACGGTGCCCCGGGATTCCTGCAACTTGGTGAAAATGTGTACCACATCACGAGCACAGCTACATGGATGGAGACAATCAGAAGATAAGTAGAACTGTATCAATTCCTTCAATTACCCTATGCGTCTTTGACCAGGGTTTAACTTGTTGAGTAATAATGTCTCAGATTTATACCCATGTCTGTGTCGTTCCAGCGATTACTAGTCTGCTATGGGAGTTACCACAAGGCCGAGATTCCCGCCTCCATATGTTGGTACTGTGGCATGAATTGAAACCGGTTTAAGATTTGGGCTACAAATATCAAACATTTATAAACAATGTTTCTATTTGTTACCAAATCAAACCTGTTTCAATTTGATTGGCCCTCCCTCCGTCCCCTCATGCCGGCCTTAAACACTACAGGTCTCGGTAATTATAATGAGAATAGAGGGCGAGTAAGGCTGCTGCAGAGTCTATATAGTAATCCTGCTGGAATGGGATGGGAGAGCTCTCCTAGGGGCGGACAACTCTCCGCTAGGGGAGCTAACTTTTAGTTTTAACTTCCGTTTTCTACGTTGTATCATCTTCCTGACAGAGATTATTAGGCATGAATTGAAACAGGTTTGATTTGGTAACAAATAGAAACATTGTTTATAAATGTTTGATATTTCTGATGATGGCATAATTTGGCATGAAATGTAGAATACTATATCACAATGAATGACTTCCAATCCTGGTTTCGCACTAACGCCTCTTATGAAAACTAACAATTCAATCCTGCTAACATGTCTAATCAGCCTGGTTCATGATACGTGTAATTGTGACTGTTGATCAACTATATGATCTGTGTTTCGTCTTGCCTTTCTTTCTCTGTCTGGCTTGTTGCTGCACCTTTTGGCTATAGGGGGTGGAGGTGTTTAACACTGACACGGCAGAGCCCTCCCAGCCTGCACAGCCTCTGGTGGAGGACAATGCTTTGAATATGACCACCGACATGGACACCAATCTGTCGACCCTCATGGCCACTGATTCGGCCTCTGACAAGTCTCCGGAGGTTCCAGATGTTAAACCACCTGATCAGTTACTTGTCTTTCCACCTGGACTGCATGTACAAGTATGCCCTAATCATTTCCAATTCCAATCTTTATCTTTCAACTTGTAGCTCTTTGCTAGTAATGCTTGTGTTTGACAGATCATCCTAAACAATTTATACCAGTATTAGTTAACACATTCCAAAGCTGCTTCACAAGATCTGCATGGGATGGCAGAGGAGGAGGGTGGGGTGGTAGGTTATATTATTCATATCACCATACTAGTCATATCATAGTACAACAAAGAGAGTTGTCCAACAAATATCCGAAGATACAATTTGATCTGTACCAGATTTCCTAGAATTAATTCTGAAAGACCTTCTAGAACTGCCTGTACTTTATTTCCCCTCAAAATGTGTTCCTTATTCCGACATGCAGACAGGGTGAATGCCATATAATAATCAGTGAATTCAATTGTTTTTTGTTCGCTTTATTTCTTTTTCAGACAATAACTTCAAAAATGATATTAGGCCGAAGTCTCGGTATGACTAAAATATCTTATTAAGTACACCAGCACTAGATAACAGATGATTGGATTCTACAATGAATCGTCTACTTTAGTTCAGGCTAGACATCAATAATCACTACTGGTATAATCCGTGGCATGTCCTACTCCTCCTCCTCCGCTTTACTCACTCACAGCTGGTCGCATCGGTGTGGCGCGGGATAGGGTGGGGCGAGAGACCTGGGATTTTCACTACCTGAGATTCCATGGGCCAGACTTGCACCCTACAGTACAATGGGTCGACACAGCGGGTCGCATAGGTGTGGCGCGGGAAAGCGTGGGGCGAGAGTATGCCAGGGGTGATGAAATATCGGTGTGGCACGGGATAGAGGGGGCGAGAGACCTGGGGTTTTCACTACCTGAGATTCCATGGGCCAGGCTTGCACCCTACAGTAGAATGGGTTGACACAGCGGGTTGCATAGGTGTGGCGGGGATAGGGTGGGGCGAGAGTATGCCGGGGGTACTGGAATACTAGTTGGCATAATACAGGGCTTTAAAATAGCCTAATTTGAGCACAAATCAGCATAGCAAAATGATTTAACGCAGGGAAACTCGCCCAAATTAGTGAAAACCCGAATTCAGGTAAAATAGGTAGGCATCGACTCAAACATGATGATTAACGTTTAACGTATCAAGACATTTAACCTGTATCAAGAAGGTAATCTTGAAGATAGGCCCTGTAACAATTAGGCATGTACATGTGTCTCATTCTTCATAAACAGGCCTTCTCTTCTATGTAGACAATAGTTCTGCTCATTGGACTCTTGTACAAGTATCCTAAGTTTGGATGGCCTTTCAAAGCCCACAAGTCCGAGTCTTAATCTTGCTAAGAAAATGGCTATTACACAGAGTGTGGGTAGAATTGGGTAGTCTAGATACACTGATTGTCTTTAGAATGAAGAAGATAGCCGACTCCAAGGTAACTGAAAGATCCCATATTGGTAACTTCATATTTCAATGTTTATTCTACGTCATTGTCAAAATGTACATGTGTGACTGGGTTGCTGAAGGATATTCTGCCAAGCTGACATGGTAATCTACTGGTACATGTAGCTCATAAAAATATCATCATCATCATCATATTTCATCTCTTGTCTTTCAGCCTGGACAGATTACAAAGACAAACAAAAAGCCTGGTATGTACCTTAAGATAGTTCTTACTGATGTATATGTAACTGTTTTATTGGACTACGTCAGATATATATCTGGCCAAGTCCTGTGGACTGCACAATTCTCCTCCTCCAGACTTTCGTTTTTTAGTTCCTAAACTTTTCAACACATTGACTGATCTGTCTCAAATTCCATCACGATAACTATAGGGTTGCACAGATGTCTTGCACCTAAATTGAGGTCAGTAGGTTACGGTTACTGTGGCCTAAATCAGAAATCATTGAAAATTGCACATTTTTCCGTGTGCATATGTATGAGGAGATGTTATGCAAAACAAAATTGAGTTCAAAGGTCAAGGTCACTTAAGCACAATAATCCAAAAAAAATAGTGCATATAACAGTGAGAGATGATATTCCAGGTAACAAAATTGAGGTCAATGGGTCAAAGGTCAATGTCACAGTGGCCTTCAAAACAGGAAATTATTGCAAGCATTATCCGTGCTATTACCAGGGCCATATCCAGGGCCATTATGAAGCCAGTATACTGGTATGGGCGCCCAAACTCAGGCGCCCAACCTCCAGGTCAAAAATATCTTTTTTGGCTGCTTAACCTTACTACATTAAACTGGAGTTCAACTGAAGCCTTCTTCAAACTTCGTAATTCAATACAGTGTCGCGACCGCTATCATAACTTCTGAGTTCAATACACATCGAACACGCGTTGCTGGCCACGCTTTATGCATTACATACTTTAAATGGCATTGCATTGACCCCTCTAGTAGGCAATTATCGCTGTGCTATGGTGGTTTTCGCCTGGTCTTCCTACAGCAATCAAAAACTTGAGAACAACCGATGTGTGGGGAATGCGCTATATCGGTGGCAACAACAACCACGTGTTTGAGAGAACAGGATTACGGGAAAACAGGAAAATATATACCCTGGCACTGATTAAAGCACTGAAATGGTATTTTCGAGGATCCAACAAACCCTGATGTAAGTCAACAGCATCAGAGATTCTGTGGTTTTTGTGCAGCAGCATCAAACATCAAAGTTACGTGCAACAACAACAACAACAACAATGTCGAATACCGGTGTCCCCAAAAAATCTCTGCATACGGCCCTGATTACTGCAGTTCAATGATGTGGATTGTGATCAAACTTTAAGGAATACATCAAGCTTATGGCAAACAAGAAACCTATTGAATTTGATAATTACCTTTTTGTGAATGGATGCATTAGTGGGAGTTGATGTATTGGGCATCAACTCTGAGGTCAAAAGGTCAATGGTCAAGGTCACTGACAACCAACAACTCACTGAAACATGGAAGACTGTTATATTTTGTTTTAATGACATAGGCTCTTCTTTTCATTTTAGGCCAGTCATGTGGCCAGATTTCTGGTATCCTCTTGACATGCTTGATAACCAGTGCATTAAGTCCTTGGACATACTTTGGCAACATAGTTTTGGACGCGAGTTAACTTAGACAAATTCAGACTTTTGCTACAGTATCGAATGGGTTTTGGCATTTTATCCTCATTTGTTCATGCTGTTTGGCTACATGTTTCAGGAGCATTAAATATTTCAGATGACAAAGTTGATAATACCTGCAGTTGTATCTTTATTTGAAATGATTGTTTAAAACTTTAAATAAACATTGTCTAAAACTTAGTAGGTTAAGGGAAACTTTTCATCTCATTTTATTGTTATTGTTTTTTGAAGTTTTAAACAATCATTTCAAATAAAGATACAACTGCGGGTATTATCAGCTTTGTCATCTGAAATATTTAATGGTCCTGAAACATGTAGCCAAACAGCATGAACAAATGAGGATAAAATGCCAAAACCCATTCAATACTGTAGCAAAAGTTTGAACTTGTCCAAGTTATCTCTGATGTCATAATGATAAGTACCATACTTAAAACTGTTTAATATGATTGATCATTTATAATAAAAAAAATTCTTTAAATATAACTAATTAGTCTTTGTAATAAAATAACTTTCAGAAATAGCCTCTGTGATAGCAACATACACGGCTACAGGTCCAGAACAGTTGTCATTGAGTCCAGGTCAGCTGATATCTGTGAGGAAGAAAAGTCCCAGTGGTTGGTGGGAAGGGGAACTCCAGGTATATACATATATTAGTCTTATGATGTCAGTACAGTCTGCTGTATGAGGATCAAACAGTGATGGTGTTTATTCCAGGATTAAAATTAATCTTTTAGACTTGGCACAAGCCTATTAAATCTGGCTCTGCAACTTTCTTTCTCAGGCTCAGGTGTGCCAGAGCCGGTGGCAACTGGGCGAAGAAAATAAAATCACTGTCTGTCTGTGTGTGCCTGTGTGTCTCGTTATTTTAAACATGATGATTTGAAAACTATTGATTCAATACATTCCACATGTTGAACAAAAAATATTTAATTCGGGAATAGCGTTCATCCTATTGATTTTGAGGTCATTAGGTTAAAGGTCAAGGTCACAGCACCCAAAACTGAATGTAACCTACCTGGACTATATTCTTGGGAAGGAGTCAAGCAGAGTTGTCTTCCCTATCTATGCTATATTAGTTTGATCGCTCAGTAAAAATGAGATGAAACATGTTATAAACACTGAACACAACTTGTTCTTATTTGATAGTATCAGTGTTTACATGTCAGTGTACGCTTTAAAAAAATGTTCTTTTCATGTTTTCACATGATGAATTTGTTTTCCCAGTTCTGTAGATATGAAGTTCCCTGTTTTTCCACACCCTGCAAAAATAGTCCTGCAAACTCTTCTGTCATTGGAATGAAGTTTATAGAAACAACAGTGCATGATAGGATATCTTCCAGTTGTAAACCATTTGATTGGTTAATTCAAATTTTTTAAAAGAAATCTGGGATTTTCATTGGCCTATCGAGAAAATTAGAAGATAATCCCGCCAATCATAGAGTTCCTGCAATCTCAGTAAACTCAGATACAATATCACGGAATATTATATCTGAATTCAGCCCTATATAAATCCCATGTAAATCTGAAACTATATTTGTTAGCCAATCAGGTGGATAGTTTGTTGAAATCACGCCCACAGTAATTACACACGGTAGCACGTGGACTAATATATAAACATTATCGGGAAACAGTATCCAAATATGGCATCATTTTCAGACAGTGTCCGTGAAGATCAAAGAGTTTACTCCCGCCGAAAAGTCTGGCTTTGTTGGGGGGTAGACAAATATCAAAAGATTGTGCCGCGTGAAGATGTTGATCTCCGTGAAGTAAACGTCAATCATTGTCAGAGAGAAAAGTCAGAAATGGTCGTGATCGGCTTATTATGAGATCTCGCAGAATATCGGCGAACATTTCGCACGAAGTTTTCATAGCGTTACGTCTAGATGGTATTCCCCTGATATACCATCTTGGTTTACCTAGATTGAGAGTTCCTGTAAATGTTTGATTTGATTGTTTGATCATTTTCAGGCTCGGGGTCAGAAGAGAAAGATTGGTTGGTTTCCAGCTAACTATGTTAAACTGTTGGGGTCAAGTGCAAGGTCAACACCCGATGCTCAACAAACATTATCTCAATCTCCACTTACTACACTACAGGTAGAAATTCTTGTTTTCCCCATGTATCTTATTCTTCAACATGTAATTCGTCCTAAAAAACTTGTTTTTTCAAAGGGGAGATTAGTTGTCCATATTATGAATTGTGAAAAGATTTTATAGTTGAAAATGACCTCCTAACTTGCATTTGCAACTTGATGATCTTCAAAGTAAGTTTGACAAGATAAAGGCGACAGGGCTTGCTAAGAGCTGAACATTTACGTCCTGCCATGTCATTTATGGTTTTGGTCTCTTTATCTTCTCTGTCCAGCCTGTCTCTCACAGTTTGATCATTGTCAACCGCCGTAATTCCTCTAATACAGTCACCCTATTAGAATTCAATCACCCTCAATTTTGTGGACACAATTCAATCAGTTGTTCAAATAAGTTGATCACCCTCTAAAATCATTATTATAGCTAAGAATGAATGGACAATTTGCAGGATTTTGTATCATTATGTAAATTTCCTATTAATTTGATCAGTCCCTGAATTCTGGTGCGAAATTTCACTTCCTGTGATTTAATAAGCCACATCGTAATCCCAGAAGTACCACATATTAACGCATATTTGTGCAATATATATCAATATCTATTCATCTTATTTGGATGTTTCATCAACAAGATTTATACTTATTCTTGTCTGGGTCATAGAAATTTCGAATTTCATGTGCTAGTTTTCTCACTGTTGGAACATATTTATTGTTTGCCCAGTTTGACTGACATGGTACCGCATGTCCTCTTATGTCCTGGGCCAACCATATGTCAGCACAGGTCACAAGCAGCTCTTGTTCTCGTCGGCGCTTACAACAGTATTTTCCTCTGTTGTTGGATTAAACTCCATCTTGATCTGCTGATGTGAATTCCAAATCCATTTGTAATGCCCTCACCAAATCTTCGAATGAGAAAACTGCTTCTTTTCCATCTGGATATTGACTTTCATGTGTCGAACCCATACAACCAAACTATGTAAAGCTGGAGTTCTCGTTTGATGAGGGCTTCACAAACTGTTCTGGATTTTGCACCAGCCAAATAGGACGGAACGTTGCAGTAAGTGCCGGTGAGACCAAGAGCCCCTTTGCGAAGTGTGCAGGCAAGAGGGTGGGCCCAGGACATGAGATGCCATGTTGGCACAAATTCATTAGTTCCCTCCCAATATTCACAATTCATAGTTTCCAGGCAGGTTCTGTTCAAACAAGTATTAACATATGACCATAACACTGGGGTGAATGCAGTCAAGTGATAATTGTATTATCTCTCCATAACCAGGACCAGAAGAGTTCATCAGCTTCCAGCACGCCCACCCCTGCCCAACCCACACACGATGCACATATAGGTGGGTATGACAGCTCATCAATAAAGTTCTATAGAAACAACAGGGCATCATGGGATATCTTCAAGTTTTAAATCATGTGATTGGTCAATTCAAATTTTCAAACCAAAATCCAGGATTTTCATTGGCCTGTGGAGAAAGTGAGAAGAAAATTCAGCCAATCACAGAGTTTCTGTGAAGATTCATTCAGGCTTGAACATGAACACACTTCATATAAAGCTAGGAAGCTGATCATCAGTTCATCTATTGTCTGAGATACCGTAATTTCTTAATTTTTCACATTTTATGTCACAAAATCATTCATTATAGCGCGAGAGATCCATGTACAGGTTCCTACATGTATCTCTCACCAATGCCAAATTACAAATGTCAATAAATTCTGCAGTTGCACAAATTGTTGAATGGTATGCTTAAACGTTTTTTCCCATCCCATGATTTGTATTTAAGGCAAATACATGTAATGATTTTAGTGACATGTTAAACTTGGTTTATTTGCAACGCATATATATTTACAATGTATGCTCCTTAATCTTAATCTTTTGGACATCGGACGGTCGAATTTGCTAAATAAAATAAACATTAATTATGGTAATCTGAATAAAATTTTTACCCCTTGTGCATTACCAGTTGATCAGGTGATGGCGCTGTACCCTTATGAGGCTCAGAACGAAGACGAGCTGACATTCCACAAGGACAGCGTCATCAATGTCCTCAGTAAGGAGGATTCCAATTGGTGGAAAGGGGAGTTGAACGGAGCTGTTGGCATGTTCCCCATGAATTATGTCGGGCCTCTGATAGGGAGCACAGAGTCAAACGCCACAGAATCTGAATCCTGTGAGTAGCCTGAACACATTTTCTGTTCGATTAGCTTGATAATTTCTGCATTACTATGGTACCGTAATCTCTCTGATAATTCCTCTCCGAGATCTATATTGGATCCATTACCTTTCAGATGCAAAAAAAAGTTGATGTTAAAGGTTATACAAAATGGTCTCAAAATCTGCTACTTTTTTGTGCTAAATTGTTGTAGAGGTGATTATATAGACTTGTTTTACATTTTTGTATGTTTTCAAACTGCCCAAGGTTGGAAATAGCAGCAGTAAAGTGCGACAATTTCATGCCCCTTTCAAAACGGCGAAAGCTGTGACCGCTTGACCTGTGACGTCACAACCTGATTACGATCTCGCTTAAATGCCTGTTGTGACGTCAAAATGTCAGCGACATCACGCTAGAACTCCCACAGTTGGGTGAATCTTTCGTAACAACGCCCGACGTCATAGACGATGACGTTTACGGCGCAATCGTAATCAGGTTGTGACGTCATGCACCAGAGGTCATGGCTCCAATACGTTTTCTCCCACATGTGTGCTATTCGTGTCCTAAAACCCACTTCGACGACATTATTCAAGAAAAAAATACTAATTTGTTGTTTGGAACACTACTGGGTATGTTTTAATGCAAAGTAGTATACAGTCATTTGGTATAACCTTTAAAGCCGTGAAAACAACAGTCTTATATTGAAGTGCTACCTAAAAAAAGAGCATGTACAAAAAATCTTATATTTTTACCCCTCGGACAAATTTTGCCTGAAGGGTATCGTCAGCGTCATCTGTCTGTCTGTCCGTCTGTCCATCTTTCTTGTGGACACGATATCTCTAGAAGAATTATAGCCAGGCATTGTAAATTCATACCACATATGTATCGGGTGAAGGGTCAGAAACCTATTAAAAATGACTGACCTTGACCTATTTTATCAAGGTCAAATTCTAGGTTTTATATTAAATCAGTTTGAATGAGAGAATCCAAGGAATAACATGAATTTCAAGGGCATTTTAGGGTTAAATGAAAATTGTGCTCTCAACATACTGTCTTAAAAAAAAATTATCACAGTGAACATTTAATTTCGTAGCTTAAATTTTTACCACATGCATTACTGATTCAAAGTAGCCACAACAAAGGGGCCCTTCACCATGCCAATTTCTGACAATAGAGATCAGAAGGCAGGAGAAAATCTCAATCCCAAGTTTAGAAGTGTTGAACTTCAGATTTTAGATTTGAGTTTTTCCATCAGACAGATGAAATGTCAGCTGTTGATGCCAGTTTAGAGGGAAACACCAAGTCCACTATTCTTTTTCAATTGATATGAATGCTCAATTTTCCATAAATATCGGCTTTGTGGGATATATCGGGTGACTGCCGCTAAACAAAAGGTAACGAAACCCCCTTATGCGCAAATCAAATTTAATTGCAAGATCATGATATCTGGGAAGACAACTGTGGAATTTCCTCTAAATTTACCTTTAGTAAGCAGGTAGGCTGATCCAAATTTGATCCCCTGGTTAGTTATTGAATTTATCCTATATCCATTCAGGGGGATGAGTTTGCTTATAGGTAATTCCTATTGACCTGGCAGGTGGGACCTTCAAATTCTGTTGAATATACTTGGTAGTTTTTCCCAGTAGTTAGAATTTTAGGGAGGGGCCATTGCATTATATGTTCACTGGTATGTCTGTGCAACTGTGTCTCTGTAGACTCCAAGTGAGTTTCCTTGGCTCAGTTTTCTTCTGTGGCACCTGTCAGTTAAGTTATGCAATTGGCTTGGTTATGGTTTCAGGTCTTTGTTGAATGTTTTTGTTTGATCTACCATCTTTCAGCTCTGTAAATTGAGAGCAGTCTATTTGGGGGATCATCTGTCCCCTCACCTCTTCCAACACTAGACTCGTTCCACCCTAATGTTCTACACCTCCACCCCTGGATTTCACCCTGTACCTTCACAGCGAACTACATCCGTTACTCCAATAACAATCTATTCTGAAACCTTCCATTATAACTGCAGTATTACTAAAATATGGAGAAAAATCATAGAGACCTTATTCATAAAATGATCTTCCAGTTTTAACACCCAGAAAGATCAAGCTATTATCTCTTGGGATGCAGTCACATTCTCCAGACCTCTTACACTCAGTCTCTAAATACCTTCATTGAAGCATTTTCCTAACCCATTACCCTATATATACTGAAAGCTTATGATCACAGGCACTTGAAGGAGTTGATGCCTACACTAAGCGCTGCCCCACATTATAATGGTACACACACTGAAACAAACACTGAGAACATGTACCTCTACTTCATCGTTGAATGTCTTTTTCCATTTTAATGCAAATACATTAGGCTTTATTATTCCTCGTTATGCTGATAAATATTTCCAGTGTTTGGATCTTGAGTAATCAATAGATTTGTCCGTTCTCTTCTTTCACCCTTCCAGGACAGGGATGACACAAAGAGTTTTAACGAGGAGACGAGCTGAAGTGTGATGTCATGTGACTCAGTACCACTACACCTTGCCAGCTGGGATGTTTTGGGCTGCACTCAATCATGCAAAAAGAAAACAAATAACAAACATACCCCAGTGTATTTTGCCTGAGGGAACTTCTGAGAGAGAGAAAAAAAATAATTCAATGTTCATTCTACCATATTTGCAGACTAACTTTGTTTTGAGGTCATCTGGGCTTTCTTCCCATACTGTATATGTGTGGTGATTATATGCACATTTGAGAATGCTTGAGAATGCCCCCATGTCTTGTCATGTTTTATCAGAATATTTAGCCTTTCCAAAGTTATCCCCCTTTCTCTGGCACTCTGGCTATATTTTCTGTGGCGAATTGCTGCTCTAATGCCTGTCAAAAGTCCTCTGGCTTTCATAACACCTGTATATATTCTGATAAAAAAAGGAGATATCTCTACCCCAGGCATGCAGAAAACTACTAACCAAAGCATACTGTTCATCATGCATGAATTTAATGGAATCTTTCCCCTGCTACCCTTTTGATCATTCCATGATGGATTGATCATTTCATGGCTAGACACTACAGACTCTGGATTTGTATAGTCTGCAGTGGTCTAAGCTTATTTAATGAAGTCTTCTATCTTTATGAGCGCTCACTCACTCACACTTTATTGAATATCAGCCTCATAAATAAAAAAAAATAAGAAAAAGCCTCTGTAAAAATCCCAAAGATGAACAAATTTGATAATGCTGCCATCCTCCGACAGCAAATTTGACATCAATTCAGTTATCAAAGTCCTTAATTTCTTGTATTCAATTTACTGAGAATATTATATCTATTAATCTGCCCTATTCCTTGGAACATCTATCATTTCTTCCTCGTTCATATCTCTCTCTCTCTCTCTGTCTATAATCCTATTCCAAGTGATCATGCTCCACTATGTTGGCTACTTTCTTCTGCCCATGCCTTTCTATGTTTCTTTCTCTTTTCTATCCCTGGAGAGTTATCCCCCTTGACATTGATTTCTTGCATGGCATTAATCTTACCACAATGTCTGATAGGCATGTTTCAAATGAAACTAACCGTCACCAATAGAGGTTTATAGAAACACAGCATATCTTCCAATTGATTGGTTAATTCAAATTTTCAAATGGAAATCTGACATTTTCATTGGCTTGTGAAGAAAATTGGAAGAAAATACAGCCAATCACAGAGTTCCTGTAAAGGGTCATTCTGAATGTAGTGAACCCTGACTTGCATTGCCATTTTATATTAATACATGATATAAGGAAAACATGGACACCTGCCTGCCTCACCTTATACATTTCAAACATTTTTGTCTATGTTTCAGAGCCATATTTTTGCACAACAGTGAAACTTTGCTCAAAAACTTAACTCCTGTCAGGCAGTTTTCTTGCTAAATATCAAGAAAATATGCTTCTTGTAGTTTGCTGAGAATCATGAAAAAAAAGGAGATGGGGTTTGCAGGTTAATTTTTGACATCATGCAGCAAGTCTTCAGTTATAACATTGTAGACCGATGTTATCATGCCGATGATGTCAAAATTTAACCTGCAAATGGCCTGTATCTTTTGTCGTTTTGTGATTCACGGAGAACAACTGGAAGGATTTTCTTGATATTTTTGAATAAAATATTTTTGGCATTCCGCTACCAAGCAAGATTTTTGCTGTTGTGCAGAACATTTCACCGAAATATTGACAAAAATGTCAGAATATATTAGGAGGGACAGGTAATAGGTTTGATGGTTAGTAATAGTTGATGTTGTGTTGTCAGAGTACGGTACCACTTTTCAGAAAAGAAAAGTTTGCTCCCCTTTGTTATCTTGTCGTTGGCATGCAAGAAATTAAGTCTTATTAATAACACATCTGTCACATGTCCTGTCTCATCATACAAGCCCTGTCCCCGATTTGAACCTAATTCCTTTCTCTTGTATATATACTAGCGAATAAGAACAACTGTGAATGCAAATATGGTAGCGTGAACTTTGGTGGATGGTAATATGCCAGTGATAGTAGTGTGTGCCCAGAGCTACCAAACTCGGCAAGTGTGACCGGTAGTGGGTTAATCGACTCTCCACACAGTTCTTGCCTCCTTGTTCAACTTTTATTTATCCTGTAGCAAAATTCTAGTCTTATGATCGATTTACGTACCAAGATTATTTATCTTCAGGTTGTTTTACAAGTTTCTCTTGTCTTTGTAGATTTTTTTTTTTTTTTTTTTTAAATATCTTTTATTATTATTTTATTTTTTCCTCCTCTTCGTGTAGTTTGGAAGATTGGTGTTGGTTAAGTTGAGGGGCTATCACCCTGTCACTCGCATATTACCGCCATATGATCTAGTCAAAATACAGTCTGTGTTCAGTTAACATTGAACCTTGTAAGGTACTAAGAAATCGTGGGTTAGGGGTCAATTGCTGTGGTTTTTTATCCGATGTATTCAACCGTATTATCAGCCTATCATCATGTGATCATTCCTGAGTAACATAGCCAGTATCTGAAACAAGCTTATCACTTTGTCATGATTACAAATTCCACTTCCCTGCATGGAGGATGACATTTTTTATGTGTGAAGTTTCTGGCACAACTACATCAGTTGAATTTAGTCGGCAACATATTGTGTCTTATATAACTGAAAAAACCCCTAATATTTACCATAAATTTAATATATTGTAAGTTTATAGTTTATGTATGGCAAATATATGGCCAAAAGCATTTGTCATACATAAACCATATATTTTACGACACATTTTGGTGGTATTTGCAAACATTTCAAAATATATTAAATATATGCTAAATATAACTGTTTGTATGGTATGTATCTGTGTACCTTTCATTCAACCACTGCAGTTGACTATTTTCATGTTTACTTCGTAACTAAAGAAGCAATGTAGCAATAAAATGCCATCAGAAGAAAGACGAGCATGTACCATATAATATAATATGAAGTGCAATAGTACATACATGTAGCATAAGACATATAGTAGTTATGTCAAATGTAGGCCATTCTCCCATTGTCAGAGTTGGTAATCTCTTGCTGTCAGTGTAACACCCTCTGAATGCATTAGACCAAAATAAGCAGTATTTTGATTATGATGTGTTTATATGCATTCGAAAGAGACAGAAAATGCATCCTGTATCTCAAAAAAGATGAACAAGTTACATGCTCAACTATTCGAGAAGAAAATTTGCTGCAACATCCTGTTTAGCTGTGGTATCTTGAGCCCACTTTGCTGTGGTGGATAACGGACTATGTTGATTGGCCAAGAGCCATGAGCACAACAGCTGCATGCTACATTTAAATCCCAATGGAATCAGAGGATGTATCTGACCATATTGGGTTTATACTCTGATGCTATGAGCATGCTGTAGGTATATTGCACTCAAACCCAATATACACCATGGATATATATGTTCAGGGTGTAGGAACTGGTCAGGAGTAGATGGGGATGTTAAAGTACTACATTCACCCTGCACCATAGGTTGAAGTTTGCTTCTGGCATCTGGTATGAGATGAAGAAAAGACTGTTTTGGGTAATATGTAATACTTGAATACTGTATATTATTATGAATATATGGTGTATTATTGTGAAAAGTGCAGCTGTACATATGTCCATACATGAACATATTTAAGAAGAATTTGTAGATGTGCTGTTTTAAGAAAGCATTAATAGAATATTGAACAGCCATCTGTCGAATAAGTCATTGTATAAAGGTTAACTACGCCATTTACACAAGGAGTTAGCTTGCCATGAATATATTATAATTATTTACAAATTTGCATTTTAAATTTTGTAACTGCCAAATTCTGTCATGAAGTCATATAATTGGGCATGCAGTCTAGATAAATAGAGTTTATGGGGTGGTTAGATTTATAGGTTGTAGAGTAATATAGAATATAGATAATGAATCATATGTACAGTACTACATTAACAATGAAAGTTCAGGAGTGGAAAACAGAAAGTAAATAGAGGTTATCAGGACTGATTGCATGGTTTAGGAACCAGAACCTAGACATTAAGTCTTCCTCCGGTATAATTTCATTTTGTTGTCTATAATAAAGCAATACAATGTAGATAAAGATCAGATTTATTACATAAATATCACGTCAGTATCCAACACGTACCCAAAATTTTGTGTGTGCATCATTCCCTCCCCCCTCAATTCCAACCTACCATATACTGAGAGATTGGTTCAAAATGGGTCAGATTCAGACTTATCAAATTACCACTATTAAAAGAAAGGACCCAATGAATATTTTGCCAAGTTTACAACGTGGCAGATATCGCTATTTAGAAATATTGCTCCACATTTGAGCATAGGCAGAAACAAAATTTGACTACCCAGAAGGGAGATGGTACGATAAGGCGACATTGTGGCTTATATGTGGTGTGGTTGAAATCGAAAAACAAAATGTCCTCAATATAATTGATTTTTAACTTGAAATTGAAATCAGCATGTGCTTTTTCATGAAAAAAAGGGTCTAAATTGAGTCCGTTAAACGCACATTTAGACATGGACACCGTGGACTAAAACGCCATTTAACCTGGTGATGTACGGTGGCATTATATTTCCATTGCTGGAAAATCTTGTTTTGTCCAAGGGGTGTGTTTGTGACTCGATTTAGACCCTTTTTTCACAAAATAGAATGTTGCAGATTTCAATCTCATGTCATAACTATAATCATACTGACGCAATCAACCTTGAACTTTCACATATCGTGAATTTGTGCACATATATTTTCTCTTGCTGTTACGTTAAAAAACAATTATTTTTAGGACATTTTATTATTTTGATTTCAATTGCACCACACATAAGCCAAAATGTTGCCTTATCGTACCATCTCCTTTGCTGGTGAGGCTCTGACTGTGCCACGCATCACTATACACTCCCTCTGAGACAAATACTGTGAAAGGCTTATTCAATCTCTAATTCTATCTCTCAAACATTTCATTTCTATATCATTGCTACAGTATTATTGTTTAAGGGTCATTCTTGTTTTTCTCATTTCACAGCTTGGTCTGCCAGTCAATGAACCCTTTTTTTCATCAACATAATTTGACAGTATAATAATCTAGTCTGGGACAAGGTTTCATCATGTTAACCTAAATTATCATTAGCAGAGTTGAATATGTACATGGTAGAGGTTCAGGTCGCTTAATTACTGGCCACTGTATATTAATGCAAGAACTCGCTGGGTTATTAGCAAGAGGATTGAACTATTATAACAATGCTTAACTCGGGTTCAGTTAAATTTACTACATGTATAGAAATTTCACTACATACTCCATACTGGTATTATTCACAGTGCTAGTATTATGTACAGGTATAAGCCTTTGTATATACAAGTCAATAAGCAACATCGTAATCCCTGAAGTATCGCATATTAATGCCAGACGCGAGACTGAAGGGCACACTGCCAAAAATACCCTACTTATTTAAGATAATGCCCTAAAATTTTCTTGAAATAAGATAATTTTTACTCAAAGTAAGTTAAATTTTAAGAAAATTTTAAGATTTTTCTTTCTTGTTGAAGTAAAAGTTGGAGTGGGGTAAGTATATTTTACTTAAACAAGAAAAAATTAAGAATTTTTCTTAAAACAAGATTTTTTTAAGAAAAATTCTTAAATTTTTCTTGTGTAAGTAAAATATACTTACCCCACTCCAACTTTTACTTCAACAAGAAAAAAAAAATCTTAAAATTGTCTTAAAATTTAACTTATTTTGAGTAAAAATTATCTTATTTCAAGAAAATTTTAGTGCATTATCTTAAATAAGTAGGGTATTTTTGGCAGTGCGTGAGTGAGTGAGTGAGTGAGTGAGTGAGTGAGTGAGTCAGTCAGTCAGTCAGTCAGTCCATCCGAATCCTTTCGTCAGCAAAAAAAGGGGAACCGCTGACATTAGAACCTTGATTTTTGGCATGAACGTGCATTAGGGCATTGTTACCAGCAAGTTCTGAGCTGACCGAATTCTGATGAAAATTTGATTTATAATTATTTTTTATTATTTATTGATGGCTCAGCGAGTGCAGTCATGCCCATCGGGAACCCTTGGCTGTATGTTTCACTGTGACTTTTGAAGGTTCCCTGATACGGCATATCACGTTGGACACACCATCGTAAAATCACCGAAGTTAAGCGACTTTGAGCCCGATCAAGACTTGGATAGATGACCTCGTGCTGTACTGCTGGGCTGATAAGTGTCCAGGGTAATAGGAACTGAGGGCAATAATAGTTGTTACGCTAATGACTCACCATCGGTGACATCTGGGAAAGTTAACATTACCCACTATCAGTTAGAGACTGCTATATAAATTCTCTCACGGTAGCAGATAGGGCCCCCAAATCATCTCTCGAGTACACACTTAAATCATACCAAACCCTACTTCGTTGGTCCTGTGACGTTAGTCACACTGCCATGTTACTATGTGTATATAAAATAAACGATTAACGCCGATTGTATGATTTGAATTTCAACGAACCACGCCTAATTATGCTTGCTTGTTTTCCAGAAGTAGACGAGGGAACCAATGTGGAACTCACTGCCAGTCCAATAAAACAGATAAAGACTCCTACTGTAAGCCAGTGCGCAAGACATTGCGTCAAAACAACAGAATGCATGTTCTTCAACATAAACCAGCAGACCAGAAAGTGTCGATTGTTTTCTTCTTATCGAGCAGATCAGAAAGATGTATCTGCTGGCTGGACTTTGTGGAAATTGGATCTGCGTACCGACAAATGAGTGATTCAGTATCTTTTATGATATGTACCGACAAAAGAGCGATCCAGTATCTGTGATGATACCAACCAATGAGCGATCCAGTGTCAATGATGATACCTTCCGACAAATGATTGATCCAATATTTTTTTATCATCATATTTGAACATTATATGTGTATATTGTAACTTTTATTTTGGACCAATTTGGAGTTGAGTGATAAGCGACGAGCAGAAACTGACTATATATTCCTACGGAGTAGGCTCTCATTTGCAAATTGTCCGGTAATGAGTGAGTGAGTGAGTCAGTCAGTCAGTCCATCCGAACACTTTCGTCGGCAAAATAAGGAGAACCGTTGACATTTAGAACCTTGAATTTGGCATGAACTTACATTAGGAGACTGTTATCAGCAGGTTCTAATCTGACCTACATTTGATGAAATTTGACCTACTTAAGTCACCTTTAAGATTACGCTTGGACCCCCAAGTCATCTTCCTCACCCTACTTCGTAGGTCCTGTGACAGTAGTCACGCTACTCATGTTTATAAATAAATCACAAAGTACCAGAACATGGCAGTGTGACTAATGTCACAGGACCTACGAACTAGGGTTTGATATGATTTAAGTGTGAACCTTGATCTAAGAATGACCATTAGCTTTTCCGGGGCTTCTGAGTCATCTAAGAAGGTCAAATTTTCATCAAAAGTTTTTCATCAAAGATAGATCCCCTAATGCTCCTTCATGCCAAAAATCAAGATTCTGATGTCAACGGTTCTCCTTATTTTGCCGTCGAAAGGATTCGGATGGACTGACTCACTCACTCACCCATTACCGGACAATTTGCAAATGAGAGCCTACTTCGTAGGAATAATTAACATGCTGGGTGTTAGCAGGTAAATGCTCACGAGCTATTAACATGTGGGTATTCCCAGTTTCATTTTGATTAACCTAGAAAACGGTATGCATCAACTGGGCACGAATGTGGCTGATCATGACTTCAAATAACATCTAACATCAAAAAAGATCCACATCAAGAGGCGCATCAGATCCGAAATGTAATAGGTAGACGTCATCCACAGAGGATTTATGCGTAATAATCGGACGATCGTTTTCGTATAACGCAAGTAACACCAAATTACAATCAAGCAAAATAACACAAGCTAATTTCCTGATCTCACCAAAGACCAAACATGGCGCCATCTATCAACTTAGACAAGAATAATCCATCTTCATTGGCTCTGTGGATACCGTTCACAGCCTGAGAAGCGACCATCCTTTCTAATTGTTCGATAACGTGGATAAAAGCTTTCGCGAACCCGAAGCAATTATAAGTAGAGAAATAGTTATCCATAAATCGGATCTGAAAGAAATAACTGATAGTCCAAATGGAAAATATTTAGTCTGTAATATCCAATAAAGGCCTGCATATTACGTATACACAGTTAAAAAAAAAGACCTTGTTCGGGATTTTTTTTCCCAAATTTTCTCATATTTTCTCAAATTTTCTTGGGTCTGGAGCAAGACTTGTTTTCTTTAGTTAGACTGAGCTGCAAGAATCCTTTTCTTCATCAAGATTAATCAACAAGAAAAATATTCTTGTTAAAGAAAAATTCTGTTTTCTGGAGTAAGTATTTATTTCTATACCAAGAGAGTTTTTCTCAGACAAGAATTTTGATTATATTTCTCAATCAAGAATATTTTCTTGAGCCGCCCTAGAATAAGATAAAAAATCTTGCCCAGGGCCCATTTTTTCTTATTTTTTCTCATTACTTGAAAATATCTCAAGCAAGAAAATAACAAATAATCGAGACAGGTATGAATTATTTTCTTGCACAAGAAAAGAAGATTTCTTGTTGGAGAATATTTTCTTTCTTGGGTTCAGAAATATACACTGCGATACTACATTGTTCTCTGGCAGCACCCTATATGAACTGGACCCAGCCACGAATTACAGGCAGGTCTTATCTAGAAGAGTCGGCGATATATACAAAGCGTGACCAACAACATAAAAATGCATTGGTTATATACTTGTATAGGCGGGTATCGCGGCATATGAAAACATGACGTTGTGGATGCAAGTGTTTTTGAGCATCCATGTATTACCTAGGAGGTGTTGGGGGGGGGGGGGGTTTGGTTGGTGTATACAACAGCAATTTATACTCAACAGAATACCGTATTAAAAAAGTATGACAAAGATATGTTGTAGCATCAACACTGCAAATTGCATCTTTTATTCGGAATGGCTGCCTTATGGGTTTTCACATACAATTATATGACCCAGAAACTGTTGAAAAATGTGGAATTCCAGATCACTAATTCCGCACATTTAAAGCCAACTGAACTGTTAACTGTGGAACTTACGGTGGCTTTAATTCATTGTATTTATTCAGACAATTGGGGAATTATTTCTGGAAATGGCAATTTCCACCAATGTTGAAATTAATATTCACCCATGTTGAAATCAATTCCCACCCATGTTGAAATTAATTTTCACCCACGTTGAAATTAATATCCACCCATGCAATAAATTTCAACCTATGCTACCGGAGGAGACTATAGGTTTACTCCCCGTCTGTCTGTCCGTCAGACATTAGTTTTCCGGACATTTTTTCGCTGTCGTTCAACATATCAAAATATTTAACTAATTAACGTTTTTAACTAATGTTTTTTTAAATCATATTACTGCCAAAACTGAACATGAATATATACTTGTTACAGTTACCATTATACATGTAAAATAGAAACATGATCAAAATAATTTCATGCAATTGAAGTGTGAGAGAGTGAATAGAATTTAACATCGCGTTCAACCCATCATCATGCAATTGAAGGGCAAAAGTAAGTCATATATGTAAAACAGAAATTATTTTAAATATTTTAAGGCCTTTGTTCTGGCATTCATCCTTACAACCTTGACAAGTATTTTTTTTCATTTATAGCAGTAATACTAAAATATATTTGCACAACATTTCTCGCCCATGTCGAAGTTGTATAATATGCATGACAATAGACTGATATACACATGTAATTAAAACCATACAAAACGGCCAAACACCAAAGATATGATGGATAATTCTGAAAATTTAGAAAATCTTGTCATCTTCAGTTCTCCATAGACATTACAAATATAACCGCATATTGCACTCTTGATAGTAAAAACACCTGAACTGTTCAAATAGAATTGCCCAGCCTTTGTCCTCATCAGGTGCTTGTGGTGGAGAAAGTTCCAATGTTTAGTCGCAGTCAGGGTTGCAAGGTCTTGCAAGTTAAAGCATACACCCAAGTTCATATACGAATATTTTTCCAAAGCTGAAGTGAAGAACTAGGAAACACTGGAGGAATACACTGCAAACCATGTACATGTAGAATCCAGATCCGATGTTTTATGCAAAAACTCAAAGCCCCAAAAGTTTCTGCCAGTCAAGATTGTCAGGGGCAACCTGCCACCAATTTACATTTCAAAGACATGTTTCCTGAATGCAATGACTTTGGTTTGAATGCCTATCTGACATGTATAATGAATAAGCTTATTCAACCCCGAAATACTTTTGGAGAATTCAAAAACACATTTTAAATTTTTTTTCCAATCAAATTATTTAATATTTACAGCATAATATGCTGTAAATATTAAATAATTTGATTAGCTAATGTATATAAAAATGTGTTGCTTTCTTATATCTCTTCGACATGGTCGCAGCTTTTCTTGGAAATTCGTTTCCACATTGCTGTGCTCATGAGAGGTCGAGCTTGTATCTACTTTTTATATACATATATTTTTTCGTGTTTGCATTGAAACCAATGTCACAGTCTTATATTACTTTCTAATTGCCTGTGTTCAGGTAGACAAAAACGACGAAACACATCTGCAGATCCGCACTTTCACCAACAGAAGCCCCTAGGATCTACTTTATGTTTCCCAATTTGTTGTTGTTGTTGTTTTATATCTGTAAGTCCACTCCCAAAGAAAGCAAATCTCATTTTCGGCATTTTCGCTCAGTTCATTGAACACATTGAGCACCATACTACTCTCATTCATCTGTAGAATGATCCATTGAAAGTCTCAGTTGAGTTCCCTCAATAATGTAACTGGATACTAACATACTTCGCGAGAATTGTGGGAGAACATGAAATCTTCATTTGAAAATGGCGGCAAAATACATGAACCCATATGAAAACCATAACCGCACGTGAAGGTGGACTTGCAGATAAAAATACTAAATTACAAAAATATGTTCCTCACTCAAGTAGAAGATATAATTTCACGTATATCTTAGGCAAACTGTAACAAACTCTTACAAATTGAAAATGAACAATTTCTTTCAGGAAACCACAGGTTCATACTATTAGTGTGGCGATCCGTTTCCACGCGATTCATGATCTTACATTTTAAAGAGATAAATCAAAGAAAAGACATCTTAGTTAAGATAACTTTTCTTATCACACCATACATCTGGTAAAATAAATCTTCTTTAAGATAAAAATTTTCTTATAACAAGATATATCTAGTAAAATTAAATCCTATTTAAGAATTTTTTTCTTAAAATAAGATAAATCTGACAAAATGGAACAAACTAAGAAAATATTTCTTGTTTTAAGATAATTTATCTAGAATTGAGGTAAAAAAACTTATATAAGTACCCTATTTTTGGCAGAATGCACAGGAACGGTGTTGCTGTTGTACGAGGGCGGCCATTTTGTTTTGTCAGGAGCGTTTTCTTGTGGCACTGAAACATATCTAAGTGTAGGGAGCTCACTAGAAAATAACTGTGAACTTTGCGACTATAGACGAAAGAATGCATGCCAACTATCAGATTTAGACTGTTGTCACAGTCGTACACGGCCCTTATGACTTGTTAGGAGCAACGAACTTGCTACAGGAGTGAATAGGAGATATACTCATGCCGGTATCGACAGTACTAGAGTCATTCAGGCCTAGTCCTGTAATTTGTAAATTATGATAAATCTATATATCAAATATTTTGATATGTTGAACGACAGCGAAAAAATGTCCGGAAAACTAATGTGGGATGGACAGATGGACGGATAGACAGACGGGGAGTAAACCTATAGTCCCCTCCGGTAGCATATAGCTACGTTAGGTTTTGTAGAAAATATTTTCTTACACATGAAATTCTATTTCTGAAAAGTATCAACCAAGACCAAATTTCTTAAGTGAAACAGCTTTTATGAGTGCAAAATTCTGGGTTGAGAAAATATTTCTTGTTGATCAAGAAGATATAAGAATATATTTCTAGAATAAGATGAAATTTCTTGTCTACAGAAATTCTGCTTCGCATTCTCGGGGTTCAAGAAAATATTGTGGAATTTTTAAGAAAATACAAGAAAAAATAAGAAATTTTAAGATTTTTTTTCATGGATAAGAAATTGACGTCTTGTATAAGATTTTATTTTTAACTGTGTACATGCATCGCCTAGTAGCATTTGTCATATCCTGTAAAAAATGTGACGATTTAATAAACAGTGAGTGAGAGTGAGTGAGATCAAATGTACACTAGAAAACCTGCATTCGACGTATGCATAACTAGACTGGCAGCATTTCTCGAAATTCTGTGTTCAATGCCATTGAACGTTATTGAAGAAACTTGTACAACAAGGCAATACCATCAAATCAAAAAAACACACAAAACAATCAAATTCCCTGATCAACATCGTACGATCGTAGCGTGTACCATCTCTGCCGCTGAGTGTAGTAACTTGTATCTAATTAAATCCACTTAACCTGAGAGTATGGCCGGTCGAACTCAAATGTATGTGCGGATGTTTAAACGAGCAGTCATAATGAAACCGAGACTGAGATACATAATAATATAGAAATCATACTGGCCAGAGATAAGGATTTAATATACATAAAATTGTGATGTCTTACTGCCCTCATTGCAAACTGCTGACCGCTTCTCTCTCACATGTATTTTGCTCGAAAAAAATCTTCTTTTTTTTTTGAGAACGGCTGAAAACTGGATGTCGGTTCTGACGCTTATAGTTGATGCCTGCTTGGTTATTTTAGCAGATATTAGCTGATGAATAAGGACTTTCGGAAAATGAACGGGTATATTCTTGATGGACGACGACGGGCTACTAACTGTCCGATATGACGTTTGTAACTAGAGGTTCCGCTTTGACCCTTGGGTTGCCGCTCCGGCATGAAGCCTATGCTGGTTGTTTTTTTTAAGCAAAAACATACGTCTCCCCCAACCTCCCACCTTGCGTTGAGTGGGCACATTATTTAAGGGAAAGTGCTATAAAATTAATGTAGAAATAAGTGTCAAGTAGTTCTCCTGATATCTTGCCGACAAGGTCTGTATATACATGTACAATTAGATGAATGGATGGACGGACAATGGACGAGGATAAATGCACGCACAAACCAAAATCTAATCAAATGAGGGGGCTATTCCAATGAACCTTTCAAGTTTGGTGAAATTCTGTTCAGTAGGTCTCAAGATATCTTGCAGACAAGGCCTGTATATACATGTACATGAAGATGGACGGACGGACGGACGATGGACACGGATGAACGCACACACACACCAAAACCTAAACAAATGAGAGGCTATCCCAATGAAGCTTCCATCCAAGTTTGGTGAAATTCCGTCCAGTAGTTTCAAGATATCTTGCAGACAAGGTCTGTATATACATGTACAAGTAGATGGACGGACACCAAACACAGATGAATGCACGCACACACACCAAAACCTAATCAAATGAGGGGGCTATCCCACTGAAGCTTCTGTCCAAGTTTGGTGAAATTCCGTCCAATAGTTCTCAAGATATCTTGCAGACAAGGCCTGTATATACATGTACAAGTAGATGGATGGACGGACGCCGGACACGGATGAATGCAAACACACACACACACCAAAACCTAACCAACTGACGGGGCTATCCCACTGAAGCTTCCATCCAAGTTTGGTGAAATTCCGTCCAGTAGTTCTCAAGATATCTTGCAGACAAGAACTGTATATACATGTACAAGTAGATGGACGGATGGACGGACACCGGGCACGGTTGAATGCACACACACACACACCAAAACCTAATCAAATGACGGGGCTATCCCAATGAAGCTTCCATCCAAGTTTGATGAAATTCCATCCAGTTGTTCTCAAGATATCTTGCAGACAAGGCCTGTATATACATGTACCAGTAGATGGACGGACGGACGGACACCGGACACGGATGAATGCACGCCCACACACCAAAACCTAATCAAATGAGGGGGCTATCCCACTGAAGCTTCTATCCAAGTTTGAGGGAATTCCGTCCAGTAGTTCTCAAGATATCTTGCAGACAAGGCCTGTATATACATGTACCAGTAGATGGACGGACGGACGGACACCGGACACGGATGAATGCACACACACACACCAAAACCTAATCAAATGGGGGGCTATCCCAATGAAGCTTCCATCCAAGTTTGATGAAATTCCATCCAGTTGTTCTCAAGATATCTTGCAGACAAGGCCTGTATATACATGTACCAGTAGATAGACGGACGGACGGACACCGGACACGGATGAATGCACGCCCACACACCAAAACCTAATCAAATGAGGGGGCTATCCCACTGAAGCTTCTATCCAAGTTTGAGGGAATTCCGTCCAGTAGTTCTCAAGATATCTTGCAGACAAGGCCTGTATATACATGTACCAGTAGATGGACGGACGGACGGACACCGGACACGGATGAATGCACACACACACACGAAAACCTAATCAAATGGGGGGGCTATCCCAATGAAGCTTCCATCCAAGTTTGGTGAAATTCCATCCAGTAGTTCTCAAGATATCTTGCAGACAAGGTAAGGGGACGGACAGACAGACAGACATCCATCCATCCAGACAGACATCCATCCAACCAGACAGACAGCACAAACACTAGATGTCTCCCCCCAACATAGTTGGGGGAGACATAATAAGAACGCGGGTGGTTGGTGGGTGTCCGGTGGGCACGGGTTCCTGTTGCTTTAATGCATTTTGCTGAGAAGCAACAAGAACTTGATAATGTGATGTCTGGCACTGTAATACCACTTGTCTTTATT
This sequence comes from Hanleya hanleyi, assembly GCA_036873755.1. Classification (NCBI taxonomy): domain Eukaryota; kingdom Metazoa; phylum Mollusca; class Polyplacophora; order Lepidopleurida; family Hanleyidae; genus Hanleya; species Hanleya hanleyi. The sequence continues at coordinate 238,695 of JAVTVY010053393.1, forward strand.
GCACCATGTAAGGAGAAAGGAGAACCGTTGACATTAGAACCTTGATTTTTGGCATGAACGTGCATTAGGGCATTGTTACCAGCAAGTTCTGAGCTGACCGAATTCTGATGAAAATTTGATTTATAATTATTTTTTATTATTTATTGATGGCTCAGCGAGTGCAGTCATGCCCATCGGGAACCCTTGGCTGTATGTTTCACTGTGACTTTTGAAGGTTCCCTGATACGGTATATCACGTTGGACACACCATCGCAAAATCACCGAAGTTAAGCGACTTTGAGCCCGATCAAGGCTTGGATAGATGACCTCGTGCTGTACTGCTGGGCTGATAAGTGTCCAGGGTAATAGGAACTGAGGGCAATAATAGTTGTTACGCTAATGACTCACCATCGGTGACATCTGGGAAAGTTAACATTACCCACTATCAGTTAGAGACTGCTATATAAATTCTCTCACGGTAGCACATAGGGCCCCCAAATCATCTCTCGAGTACACACTTAAATCATACCAAACCCTACTTCGTTGGTCCTGTGACGTTAGTCACACTGCCATGTTACTATGTGTATATAAAATAAACGATTAACGCCGATTGTATGATTTGAATTTCAACGAACCACGCCTAATTATGCTTGCATGTTTTCCAGAAGTAGACGAGGGAACCAATGTGGAACTCACTGCCAGTCCAATAAAACAGATAAAGACTCCAACTGTAAGCCAGTGCGCAAGACATTGCGTCAAAACAACAGAATGCATGTTCTTCAACATAAACCAGCAGACCAGAAAGTGTCGATTGTTTTCTTCTTATCGAGCAGATCAGAAAGATGTATCTGCTGGCTGGACCTTGTGGAAATTGGATCTGCGTACCGACAAATGAGTGATTCAGTATCTTTTATGATATGTACCGACAAAAGAGCGATCCAGTATCTGTGATGATACCAACCAATGAGCGATCCAGTGTCAATGATGATACCTTCCGACAAATGATTGATCCAATATTTTTTTATCATCATATTTGAACATTATATGTGTATATTGTAACTTTTATTTTGGACCAATTTGGAGTTGAGTGATAAGCGACGAGCAGAAACTGACTATATATTCCTACGGAGTAGGCTCTCATTTGCAAATTTTCCGGTAATGAGTGAGTGAGTGAGTCCATCCGAATCCTTTCGTCGGCAAAATAAGGAGAACCGTTGACATTAGAACCTTGATTTTTGGCATGAACTTGCATTAGGGGACTGTTACCAGCAAGTTCTAAGCTGACCTACTTTAGATGAAATTTGACCTACTTAACTGACCTATAACATTACGCTTGGACCCCCAAGTCATCTTCCTCACCCTACTTCGTAGGTCCGTGGCGTTAATCCACGCTACTCCTGTTCATAAATAAATCACAAAGTATCACAAATGATTGATCCAATATTTTTTTATCATCATATTTGAACATTGTATGTGTATATTGTAACTTTTATTTTGGACCAATTTGGAGTTGAGTGATAAGCGACGAGCAGAAACTGACTATATATTCCTACGGAGTAGGCTCTCATTTGCAAATTGTCCGGTAATGAGTGAGTGAGTGAGTGAGTCAGTCAGTCCATCCGAACACTTTCGTCGGCAAAATAAGGAGAACCGTTGACATTTAGAACCTTGAATTTTGGCATGAACTTACATTAGGAGACTGTTATCAGCAGGTTCTAAGCTGACCTACATTTGATGAAATTTGACCTACTTAAGTCACCTATAAGATTACGCTTGGACCCCCAAGTCATCTTCCTCACCCTACTTCGTAGGTCCTGTGACAGTAGTCACGCTACTCATGTTTATAAATAAATCACAAAGTACCAGAACATGGCAGTGTGACTAATGTCACAGGACCTACGAACTAGGGTTTGATATGATTTAAGTGTGAACCTTGATCTAAGAATGACCATTAGCTTTTCCGGGGCTTCTGAGTCATCTAAGAAGGTCAAATTTTCATCAAAAGTTTTTCATCAAAGATAGATCCCCTAATGCTCCTTCAAGCCAAAAATCAAGGTTCTGATGTCAACGGTTCTCCTTATTTTGCCGTCGAAAGGATTCGGATGGACTGACTCACTCACTCACCCATTACCGGACAATTTGCAAATGAGAGCCTACTTCGTAGGAATAATTAACATGCTGGGTGTTAGCAGGTAAATGCTCACGAGCTATTAACATGTGGGTATTCCCAGTTTCATTTTGATTAACCTAGAAAACGGTATGCATCAACTGGGCACGAATGTGGCTGATCATGACTTCAAATAACATCTAACATCAAAAAAGATCCACATCAAGAGGCGCATCAGATCCGAAATGTAATAGGTAGACGTCATCCACAGAGGATTTATGCGTAATAATCGGACGATCGTTTTCGTATAACGCAAGTAACACCAAATTACAATCAAGCAAAATAACACAAGCTAATTTCCTGATCTCACCAAAGACCAAACATGGCGCCATCTATCAACTTAGACAAGAATAATCCATCTTCATTGGCTCTGTGGATACCGTTCACAGCCTGAGAAGCGACCATCCTTTCTAATTGTTCGATAACGTGGATAAAAGCTTTCGCGAACCTGAAGCAATTATAAGTAGAGAAATAGTTATCCATAAATCGGATCTGAAAGAAATAACTGATAGTCCAAATGGAAAATATTTAGTCTGTAATATCCAATAAAGGCCTGCATATTACGTATACATGCATCGCCTAGTAGCATTTGTCATATCCTGTAAAAAATGTGACGATTTAATAAACAGTGAGTGAGAGTGAGTGAGATCAAATGTACACTAGAAAACCTGCATTCGACGTATGTATAACTAGACTGGCAGCATTTCTCGAAATTCTGTGTTCAATGCCATTGAACGTTATTGAAGAAACTTGTACAACAAGGCAATACCATCAAATCAAAAAAACACACAAAACAATCAAATTCCCTGATCAACATCGTACGATCGTAGCGTGTACCATCTCTGCCGCTGAGTGTAGTAACTTGTATCTAATTAAATCCACTTAACCTGAGAGTATGGCCGGTCGAACTCAAATGTATGTGCGGATGTTCAAACGAGCAGTCATAATGAAACCGAGACTGAGATACATAATAATATAGAAATCATACTGGCCAGAGATAAGGATTTAATATACATAAAATTGTGATGTCTTACTGCCCTCATTGCAAACTGCTGACCGCTTCTCTCTCACATGTATTTTGCTCGAAAAAATCTTTTATTTTTTTTTTGAGAACGGCTGATTACTGGATGTCGGTTCTGAAGCTTATAGTTGATGCCTGCTTGGTTATTTTAGCAGATATTAGCTGATGAATAAGGACTTTCGGAAAATGAACGGGTATATTCTTGATGGACGACGACGGGCTACTAACTGTCCGATATGACGTTTGTAATAAGAACGCGCGTGGTTGGTGGGTGTCCGGTGGGCACGGGTTCCTGTTGCTTTAATGCATTTTGCTGAGAAGCAACAAGAACTTGATAATGTGATGTCTAGCACTGTAATACCACTTGTCTTTATTGCATCATGTAAGCGTCCTGTCTGTGTTTTGTGTGTTGTCATCACTGTTTTATAGGGTGGATGGAGGGTGTCTGGTTCCATGCTGCTTCAAAGATTCCTTCTTTGAAGTATTAGGAACACAACTTGGCTGGGTGGTGCTTAGTTGGTTCGTCGCGATATGGCGGAAATATTGTTCAAAGCGACGTTAAATTCTATTCACTCACTCACTTGTAATAAGCGCACTTCATGTGACGTGTTTACCTCTCACCGTTTTCTTCCTGTGAACTCTTACTTGCAGTAACAACTGATCTCTCTGACTGTACAATATCTGATGAGTAACGATCGCCGTGTATGGAGCCATATACTTGTATAGCTGCACATAGTATAAAGCCCAAACATCCACACGCGAAACAGATGTAAAGGATTGTCATTCCTCGATCATTATCTACAAGCGTTCCATCCAGCCACGTGTTAAATGCACCCGCCGACAATGCAGACAGTTCAACAATGCCCAGCATGGTGGTAGTCACTGGAATGTATCTGTCCGCGAACGAAGTTATAGATGGGGAAATGGGCGCGAGGACGACACCAACTAAACAAGAGAAAACCCAGAAACCAGTTTTGCTCTGCATTCCTACAAAAACTAGCCCGGCCAGGCTACCAGTTGTAGTAATAAATTCAATCAACAGCAATATTTTGACAGAGATGAAATGTGCTAGGACAGAAAAGGCTAATCTGCTGAAAGTGAAACAAGCCCAGTATGTCGACGTCAAAAAAGCCGCCTCAGGTTTGTTGAAACCCAAATCACTCTCAAATACGACAGTGAAGATATATGTGTTGAAAAATGTTTCAATTCCCGACAGGCAGAAGAAAAGCAGCACATACATGATCATGAATTTGATCAAAAAGAGGAATGGGGTGATACGTTCAGGTATCTCATTAAATTGACCAAACTTTTCTTTTGAGTGGGAATAGCACCTCAGAACTAACGAGATAATCATAAACGAACAAGAACAAAATAACATAGCGCCACCAGCGATTGCGAAGGGGATTTCAATACGGGACGGTCTTGAAAATAATTGGCCTGCCATGGGAGAGGTTGCCAAATCTGTGAGGTTGTCACCGAACATGTTCAATTTGGAGGATGTATCGGTGAGGTTGCTGGACAAGTATCCCTCTGTGATGATTGCCCCAAAGAACGACCCTATTCCGTATCCGAAGTGGAAGACATGGACAGGCGTGGCTGACTTCTCCCTCCACATGGTCAGAAGCATGGCGTGGCCAACTGGAAAAGAGCAAACCATGCAAATCATATGGTTTTAATAAAGTAGCTGATTCGATCCTGAATTCATCATTAGGAAAGTCTGTAAGCAGATCTGCAAAGCCCAGGGGTATGATCTTAGTTATAATCAGTTATATAGCTATATATATGTGATCGTTTTTTATCTTTCATTAAAGATCGCCAGCGCAATAACAATGCATGGCTTATATGGGTGCCTCCACGGATGAGCTTCGCCGCCTCCACGGATGAGCTTCGCCTCGTTTGGAATCACCAAATCATACCCAGCAGCATGCACTATCTGTTTTATTATACCGAAGCAGTATTTGTGCAGTGTATCAGGGAACATTTTTACAAGATTGAAGTCATTAGATTTAGGGGCTCAAATTCAGTAAGGTCGTCTTGTTCAACAATATCCATTCAACAAAATCATGTTTATTGTATTATGGAACATTCTAAGTATGAAATCAGCAACCACTCGATGACGTCATCTCTTCATCCGGCTACAGAATGAACACCCGACGTGAAATGCACATTCCTGGAAAGTGTCTGATCTCTTTCTGAATAACAACCATTCTTTAAGGTTGGAGGTATGAAAAACTGACCCGGGAAAGTATTCACCTCGGGTTAACTTTCACCAAGGACACCCGTCATTATTTTGAATAATATATTGATACACATTCCATAATATTTGTTTGAAAACTATTCTGTTTATATGTCTACATGAACCTATTTTCCATATAAATAGAGTATTTAATTACTAAAACTAATTGTGAGGGTCACCACAGAGATCACTTTAGATTCTTTTGATGGTTTTAGAATATGCAGTCGGTTTATTTGTCTGTGGGGTCATATGACTTCTTGTCAGTACGCTGGCAAGGTTTTTCACCACCCTTTTAATGTTGTGATCAATTTGGCACTGATCGAAAGTTCACAATACCTATTTAACCTATTAGTTTCTTCCCCAACTTATGTATACAGGCCTTGTGCGAGGGGAGGATATTATTTCAGGAGTGCATTTCCGAGAAATCTTGGTCGAGGCCGTACCAAATTTGCCATGGTGGAGACCCAGATTTGTCGCAAATACACACCCGAAGAATTGTGTATCTGTATAATTACACGGCATATCCTTAGAATATTAGTATTATTATCAAAAAAATATTCTATAGAGTGGGAAAAATCAGCATGCAAGTGTGTTGCCCGAAAACCGCCACCACGTTATCACAATCATGACGCTTACTCAGTACCGGTACCACGTGGCGCCGGGATAATTCGGCAAATACATTTCGCCAAATACCTCGTCTGTAGGAGCAATCGAAGGCTGCCTCTGACAGGAGCGTGACCTTGATCTGTTCAGGTCAACAGATTCGCTATTCGCATTAAATGCACTGACAACGAACCAATGAAACCCGCGCTTATACTATATAAAGTGTAACTATTAAACTAACAGTATCTATAAGTCCATGCGAGGCTTTAGAGTGGGATTGGAGTGGGATTGTGTGACTTTGAAAGTAATGTGGTAATAAGCGATATTACATATGGTGATGAGTCGTCTGTGCATTTACATCCTGGATGGCTTTCAATGGATGACCTCGACCAGCTGGTGATAGCGCTCAGTGGAAATTTTCAAGGTCTTTGTTAATCAGAAATGTTGACCGATGATATCCCAAAGGTTGTATATGGTCATGCGGGAGTCTTACCTGACGAACTATGTGAATTGTTATTCTATTACATAGCAAATATATCGGTAATCCTTGAGCTGATTTTATACGGGCGATATTTTTCGAACTGGATATACCTCTCATCCGGCAACGTTTTTTTGCGGTTAATTCTTACAGCTTGATATCTCTTCTTTCCATTGCTGCTTGTTGTCAGACTGAAACATGTTTTGACAGTACCCCCAATGGGTATAGGCACTAAAACATTCATAACTTTCTTAATTCTTGCTTAATTTGGAGAAATTTGGAGTTGTTTTCCGCATCATATATTGAGGAAATAAATGTCCAATATCAATGTTTGTTCCAAAGATACCAACATGTGACGTCACTGATGGGGAACCGTCACCAAAGCAAAATTGAAACAGCATTTTTATCAATTGAAATTTAGTTGTAAGTTTTTCGTATTCGAGAAATATTTACCAAAGCAAAGCTGTTTGATTTAAATTTCTCGGGCATCCATCAATACGTCCAGCAAATTTGGAGATGCAATGTTCTACTTTTTTAGCTCAAATACTAGCAACTTAATGCGATTTCACGATCAGAGGGTAACGAAGTTTTAATGGAGAAAACTCCTTTAATTTCTAAGCGATATCCATTCTCAATTCTTATTTTTAATAAGGATAAAACGTTGGATGTTGCAATATCAATAAATACATTCACGGTTAGATTGAAATTCGGAAATTTTCTCCCGATTGCCGCTGTATGAATAAGTATAGATCACTTTCATAGACGTCAGAACATTGATTATAATATCATAAAGATATTTTGATCCAATTTGGATATAAAATGAAGAAGTTCTATGCAGTTCAACAACCGTAAAGGCCAATTAACGGATAGCTTGTACCTCGGAGAGACATCGCAAGTATATATGCTGATTTTATCCATTTCATTATTAACAAAATTGGAATAAATAAGGTTACCGAAGTAATTTCAAGACGATCCCTTAGTGACGTCACACGATGATGTTTCAACCCTACCAGGCCTGGGGGTCATTATGACTTTCTGCGCTATCTCCGGAACGACAACAAATTGAGAGCGGACACTCTGAGGCTTTGTAGCTTATCATATTAGGGTCATTTTGAACCTATTTGCATAACCCCCAAGCATAGGTTCATAGGTAAATTCGAAATGGTGTCCATATGGGAACCAGAAAACCGATGTTTTCGTCATTTATCTTCCAAATTATTGCTTACGGCGAGGAAAGTGGACAAAAACTATTTTATTTCACATCGGATGAATATTTACAAATTGATCATGCAGTTTTTGCCGAGAATTTACACGAATGAAAAAAAAAATCGAAAAAATACCAAACTAACGCCTTTTCAAAGCCGCCATCTTGGATTTGTTTACATTTTCTGTTAGAGCTTGACCCAAGGATATGGTTTGGTATGTTTCATTCCTCTAGCTCAAGGGGTAAGAAAAAAAAATCCCAGACCAGATAGGGTAAAAATTAAAGTTGGTACCTCTTATTTTGTCAATTGATGCCAAACATATAATACTTAATTTCCAGAGATTGGCCAAAAACTAAGTTACTTTCCCGAGAAATTGATCGGATACACGTTCAAGCTGGCAACAAGTGAACATGAAAAGTAGAGACTTCAAACTATAAAATACAACAACAAAAAGTTTTGCCACACGGGTGTTGTACAACTAACTTCAAATTTTGGGGTCCTGACTCAAGGACAACATATTATAAGAACTGCCAAGTTCATCTTGTTGCAGCCATACATAATTTTTTGTTGTTGTCTATATAAACTATTCGTCAATTTGATTGTACTATACTGAACTGACATTTCTTGGCTGTTCTATAGAAGGGTCAAATGTAGAACGATACTTCGCGGCCTCCTAAATCTCTGCGAAAGTATGGATTTGACGAAGCGGATAACCCTTTTTTCGAAAAAAAATACGATGGCTAATATTTCGATGGTATAGCTATCAGCTCTGTAGAAAGTTGCAAGGATACCTGTACCCAACCCCATAATCATTTAAATGCATATTCACTCGATGGCCTACTCAGCACTTCAGTTTACAGCGGGAAACAAAACTCCTTACAATCCCACTTATGCCCTTTGTATGGCTTCATGCATACTGATGGCCTTTTTGGATTTTTCATGTTCATATCGATTGATTTCAAATTTGGGAAATGGCTTCTTATAGTTAACCCTACCTGGCCTGGGGGAGGGGGGGGGGGGCGAAATGCGCTATCTCCGGAACGACAGAAAAAAGGAGAGCTGAAACTCCGTGGCTTTATAGATTATCATATTGGTGTCATTTTGAGCCTATTTGGGTAACCCCCCGAGCACAGGATCATGGGAAAATTCAAGATGGCGCCAACGTGGGGTCCCAGAAAAGTGATCTTTTAGTCATATTTCTTCAAAATTTCTGCTTTTTCGCGATCAAAAGCGGGAAAAACTATCTTATTTCACATCACATTAATTTTCACTAATTTATCGTGCATTTTTTTGCGGAGAAATTGCATAAATAAAAAATTCGAAAAATCTGACTGAAAAATCGACCAAAAAATGCCGGTTTTGCAAATGACGTCACTGTGACGTCATCAAAGCGGCCATCTTGGATTTTTTAACATTTTCTGGTAGAGCTTGACACAAGGGTATAGTGTGGTAAGTTTCAGCCCCCTAGCTCAAGGCATAAGAAAAATAATTAGGGGTAGGCCATTTCCCCCCCCCCCACGCCACAACAGGTCCCAAAAAGCCCAGGCCAGATAGGGTTAAGAGGAAGGATGGTATTGGCTTTGGCCGTTGCCGCCATATTGGATTTTTTATACATAAATATTATAGATTGACCGCGTCATATCTTCTGACGGGATTTATCTATTGATTTTAAATTTGAGTAGGGTCTTCATATAGATAGGAACAAGGTTGGTATTGGTTTTCACAAATATGTGTGGTTAAATATGGCCACTGCCGCCACGTGTCGCTTTTGTTATCACGTTTCGTTCTTAAGTGGCACCACCTGGCGACCAACTTGTAATTTCGTTACGGACATAAAATAAGGACCAGTGATTTGCCTTTTTTCAAATTTGATACGTAAATACAGGTATGCATACCTTGACACCATATGTCTTTTGGGATTGTGTTCCATTCACATATACCCAAAGGTGGCGACACCTTGGGGCTAACAGTTTCGTTTCTGGACAAGAAAATGAGAATGACTTCACAGATTCTTTCCAAATTTTACTGAATACTTTGCCACAAGATGCCATCTCGGATTTGCCTTTTGTGTTTTGGCTCCGCCTGGAAAGAAACTTGAAATATCTGTTTTCGAACGATAAAATTAGAATGACACATACTCTTTTCAAATTTGGTATGTAAATAACTTGCCACAAGCCGTCGATTTGGATTGGTTTTCGTCCACCAGTGCCTATAAATTACGCTACATGCGAGCCTACGTTAAATTCTTGTCGAAAACAAAGAGTCGAGGAGGACATTTTACATAGTGTCCACGTCCCCCGCGAAGTTGTACAAGTAGCTGGTATTAAACTGTTGGTTGTGTGGTTGATAGCAAGCGTCAGATCCGATATCCAATATTGAGCTGTCATCAAATAATGTCAATAATCGAAGCACTATTTCGTATGACAGTTACCACCAATTCCATATGTATATTACATAAAAATGATAAAAACACAAGATGGTTAGTTCTTGGCGCAAGGGAAGTCCCTCATTGGGAGTCCATTCCCTGATCACACGACGAGTCCATACATAACCGTACAATCTGATAACTGATTTATTAAATAGTTGAACAATTTCTGCTCCAGGTAGGTTGAATGGCATTGACAGATCACCAGCAAAGTGATCGGCTGCCTGGTTGATCTTATACCTGTTCTTGCAATTATGTAAAAAAAAAAATAGTTTCGGCAAACATCTATCCAATAAATACAGTTGGATGCAATAGCTGTGATCAAATAGAGAATAGTGGATAAATTATATAGGTGTATAATAATGATTAATATATGTACATACCAGAACTGATGTAAGAGGAGAAAAATCCTTCGACGAAAGACACGCCTCCCAGAAAGCCTACAGAAGGGGACCAGGGCTTGAGGAAGTTCGCCACAGATGTGAAAAAGCAGGCGAAAGCAATGATGAGCTCGAACTGTACGTGAAACCTATCTTTGATGATGCCGGCTGACACTCCTCCACCCATAGCTCCAAACAATCGAACGGTCGCCACAATTCCAAGCTTTTCAAAATCCGTGTTTAGTCTTTCTTGAAAATCTACCATCGTTGCGCTAATCATTGATGTATAAAGTCCCTTGAAGAGAAACGGAAAGTATGAAAGTACCAGGTACGCCTTGAAACTGGAGAGTCTGAACACACTTGGACCATATAGTGTGAGGGGACATGCGCCATTTGGAATCCTACTTACTCGTAACAGAAATCGTCGATCAGTTAATACGTCCACAGTTTGACAGTACAACAATAACATTACATGTATCAGTTATTCACAAGTAACCATTTCAAAGGTCTTTCTCCTACATTCATCATACGGCTTATTCTTGTTGATGATCTTCTTGCTTTGGATAATCTTCATAGGCGACGCCGGGAATGATATATTGCCACCTTCTCTGTATTCGACGGCAAAAACCGGCAAGTTTGACATTGTTAACTATCTCTTTCTGCATAGTAATATTCCAGAAGGTCCACCAATATGGTTAGTATATAGAACTTACCTGTAGTAACGTTTGCTAGATCATGTGAACAATATGACGATTTCAATCCAAAGTCTCAGGTTTTGGGGTAAAGGTTACACGGGGAAGCAGCGCGCATGATCTATGGCATTTTTTTCATAACGCTACATGAGGACCTAAGGGCATGACGTGATACATCTTAATTACAGTAGTTTTGTGAGTTCCGAATCAGGGGGAGTTGCGGATCACTTTCTGATCATGTCTGATATTCCTTGAAATAAATCATCTGTATAAATCTTTTTTTCGGTTTATTTGAACGTGTGTTTCTGTGGACTCAAATGAATGTCAAACAACCGACCTGTATTGTTTCTTCACCGGTCAATTGGGCAACATAATACTTCCGATACTGTGCAATGACAAATTGACACCAGGTCGAAAAACACGTGCGATTTTTTCAGTGTTGAATAAGGTGGGTTTAAGCGGCAATTTCATTATCTATTTGAGTGATACTATCATATTAATGGTCGCACAAAATATCTAATGATTTGCGATAAATGTTAACTGATCAGCATTGTAACATTGTGCCGCTGTAGAGAGGTCAATTCCGAATCAACGAAATACGCGCAGTTTATAACTTGAAATCTGTGAATAAGGGACGGTCTCCTCACTACAACAGCAGCAAACCGCCATTGTAAAGATTTTTTTAATAAGACTTTAATCTCCCAGAAAAATTTACTTCACATGATTTCTACATAAAAGCGCCCGTCACCAAAAAACGCCCTTTTTCGCAAATAGGGCTTAATTCACCTCATATTTTTCGTAGACCATATTAGCATATATTAGTTTTTCTACTGGCTTCCTATAATTTCCGGGAACACGCCAATAACAGAGAAGATGAGTTTTAGGCTTGAATTATTCTCCCCATAATTTATAAACCGGATTAACTCGGGAAATTCGAAATTGTCAAGCGGAAAAAATTGCATTTTACTGAAAGGTATACTATTTAAAACCATCTGCAGAAAATATATGCATTTGATAAGAACTGTATACATTGGACAAAGTAAGAATTCAGTCTTAATTTTATAAATAGAAGTGATAAATTCATCCTATAGAAATATTTGTTTGGAGAAAATGTGTAATTAACGAAACTATTGTACCGCGAAGATTCAAAATGCGCACTCGCAATTACTTCACGATTTTTTGTGATTCCGTCACGGACTAGATTTAACCCCTATGATGACCCAATCACTCTTTTCCCACGAGGATAAAAGTTTTATCATCCTTAGGTACCGTTTGTTAGAAAGAGATGGCATAATCAGAAATAATCAGATCAAAACAGAGCAGCCAAAAATTTAGATCATCAGCATTAGTCAAAATAGATGACTTCACTGTGATTCCATAGATTATATAACGAGAAAATCTGCAATATTTCGGAGGATATTATACTTTATATAAAACTTGTCAGCAGTAACTAAGCGATAAGACGTAGAAAGTCTGCTTATAGAGAACGCATTCTCAGTTACGAGCGCTTCAAACTTTTAAAGTACCTTCCAAACCGTGATTCCGTCATGCTGGAATTCATGTTCAGAGCCTTTTCGACAACGCTCGACCTGTGCGTCATATGTGTCTGGATTGCATCAGTTAATAATTCACCCACAGGGTGGGACGAATGTAACATTGAAATATTCTCTAGGGCCTTACCGGCCTATGGCTGATAAAGAAGATGACCGCTAGACCGATAAAAATTCCATTCTCAGTGCCTGTGACGGCCGCAAGATGGCGTGATCCGCATCTCACCAAAATGATTCGCAACTGCCCGCGCTGGTACACTCAAACAGAAGCCATTTTCTCATCGATTGACGACCCCGATTGGAGAAATTCTTGCATGCAATTATCGGCGACAGATTTTCCTAGAATATTAGACCAACAATCGCTCTCAACTTTTAACAGAAAGAGCGCTAGCAGTCTGGATGTAAAAAGTGATTCGGAACTCCCCCATTAACTGTATGTTCATATGAACAGTCACAACCAAAGCGTCACCCAGTACTCTAAAATACGCAATTGACACCAAGAACACCATCATGTCATGCAGGCATCACTGAAAACTGTTCATCCAAGGCTATGATGCTTGTATTCAGTGTAGTCCGCTAAACAATTCCTACATGTGGCAAATGAATGTAAAGTGCATTTCTTCATATATGGTTTTAACAACGACTTGCGAAAATCTTTGGGCTCTGTGGCCTGAGATGAATACACATCACCCAACACATTAGTTATACGGAGAACTATGTTATAAACTTACACGCACTGCCAAGGCGTACACGAGAAATGCTGTTTCCAAGCATCTGAACAGGAACCAAATGTTCTGTCCTTCCAATGAATTAGTATTGTTCTGCTACTCGGAGATATCGCGTGGTATGCCAAAGGGACAGGGTCCTGGTTAAACCATGGAGGAATACATCATCCTGTAAATAGAACAGTTGTTGTTAGGTACCTGGGTATATTCCTCTAGATGAACACTTTCATTTACATGAAGATATTGTTATGATTATGAAAATATGAATGCAGAGAAAAGATAATATTATGCTGACGCTGTCTCTTTTGACGGACGCTGGCTGTGGATCTCCAGCTATACACTTGTGGGTTACTACATTGGCCGTTCGTAAAACTTGTCTCTTTCTGCCAGGCTTTTATACCAACACAACTATTACTATCATATTTGTCTATAGTACATTCCGCGCAAGTAGTGCTCGGAATCATGTGTCACGCCCTTCAAGGTATCCATGTACATGTGCACATAAAATTAAATTTTGGCCCATGTACAGGAACATTATATCACTCGTCACCAATCCTTGTTTATCTCGGAGTCTGTGGAACATTGACTTCATGTCAGATTCGTTATATCTTAACCCTACCTGGCAAACCCCTGCCAAACTTTCCCTAGCAATTCCCCGAACAATCTCCGGGACGACATTTGGGTCATTTTGAGCCTATTTGCATAACCCCCCGAGTAGGGGAAGATGTGGGTAAATTCAAGATGGCGGTCATGTGGGGTACCAGAAAAGTGATGTTTTCGTCATTTTTCTTCAAAATTTCTGCTTTTCTTCAAGGAAAATTGGGCAAAAACTATTTATTTCACATTCGACTATTATTTACTAATTTATCATGCAGTCTTTGCAGAGAAAACCAATAAATAAAAATCGAAAAGTCTGACCCCAAAATAAGCAAAAATGTGTCTGTTTTGAAGATGATTTCAACTAAGCGGCCGTCATGGATTTTTTACATTTTCTGGTAGAGCTTGACCCAAGGGTATAGTGTGGTAAGTTTCACCCTCTAGCTCAAGGGGTAAGAGCAATATTTAGGGGGGGGGGGGGCATTGTCTGGACAGGTCCCAAAAAGCCCAAACCAGACAGGGTTAATACTGCCCAGCTATACATGGTTTCGAATACGACGATTGAGATAACCACATGTCTGTGATCATAGTTGATCAAAGGGCATCAAATATCATATACCCGACTTATACAGAGTATAAAGCTTTACCAAACAATGTGTAATATCATCAAGGTGATAGGTTGACTTTTTGAATTATGTATTCTCATCGAGCGAACACACAAAACTGCCTGAAGTCAGTATCAAAATGATTCATTATTCGCGATTACGATATTGCGTACAGATATAGTACAAATAGGACACCTGTTGCAATCATGACAAAATGCGTGAACACTGCATGCAGTCAACGCGTTTCGTCACAAACTGAAACGTGACAAAACGGGCTAGGACTGTCGATTTGAATGAGGAATTTTCAAAACAAAAAGCATTGTCTCTGCATGCAGTTCTCACGCATTTTGTAACATTGCGAAAAATGCGAATTTTTTACCAAACCCGTTGCAACAGATATCAAACCTAAAAGAGCATGCAGACCCGACGAGTAGCCATACTATTTATTGTATTTTAAATAAATCTCTAAATTCCAATATTTATCGTGAATTGTTTGAAAATATATATAGCAATGTAATAAGTACTGAAAAAACCTTAAGGATACTGAGCCCTCTTGCAGAACTTTTACACATCCTCTAGAATTTGTCTTTATACAGTTAAAACTATGCCATATATCTGTGGTAATGTATATATGTTTTGAAAGTGCATTTCCTAAGGATTCCAAATAAATAAATTTGTTCACTGTAAATCTTTAGGTTGTGAAGACTTTCAAATTAAAAAAAAATGATTTAAAAAGAACAGGAACCTTCATATTTAAATGGCTATTTTCGAAAAAGTATTCAAATAATATTAACTTCCATCATCATTTCCTGTAGGAGACAACTCCAACGGAGTCTTAAAAGTCTTATTTTATTGACATTTAATTGAACTCCAAAATTCAAAACTGTGAGTTGCTGGAATTTGTAAAGAAATATTGTCAGAACTTGATACGAAATGACACATACCGTACAGACCTGCGATGTATCCACCTGGGATTTCTGAACTCTCTATACCACATGACAAGCGTCAGATCTTACATTCAATATTAAGCCGTCGTCCATAAAAGAATACCCGCGTCAATAATAGAAAGACCGATTTCGTATTGCAGTTCGCACCAATTCCATATGGGCATGAAATAACAATACAAGATGGTTTCCTACCACAGAATAGCTGTCAACAGTTTTCAATGATGTCAGGAAGACAGAGTGACCTTCTTCACATACAATCCTAATCACTGACGTTTCTAGAGTATATGTCATTCACGCGTTGATTGTACTATGCATGTGAATATCATGGAGATGTAAAACACATGATATTCAAACGACCCCTAGCCTCGGATTAAGCGGAAATAGACAGAGGTTACGAAACCTAGCACCAAAGGTGTTGCACGCTAGGATCGTATTTTCCTGTCAGTGTACGATATTTATCACAGAATTTGGGAAAATTTGAATGTGAGCGTTTTGGTGGTATAGTCCTTTTTGACAAGTTTCTTCAGTAATATTTTTTGGCGTTTATTAAAATCGCCACAGTCTGCACATTATCTTGCAAATGCTATCAGGCGAGATATGTATACGCCGCATGTGGGTCTTGAGCAAGCATAGAGAGTTAGCTATGTCAAACTTGTAATCGTCTCCCTTGACGTAGATTCGACGTGAGGGAAAGCCTTGATCATTTTTTTGAAGATATAGGTCCAGAAATGATGTACGATTTGGGCTATCATCAATGTTTCTTTCAAATCTATTGTAAATAAGGGGGGCGGGGGGCGGGAGGGGTAATATCCTTCAAAGCGTCGCTAATATAGGGATTATCCAGTGTGACGAGTTCATCTATATAGCGTTTGGTGAATGAGAAGAAACGGGCTTTGGAAGAATCTTTTGATAAATTCTGCATAAAGGCGTATTCATACCAGAACATATATAGGACTGCCAAACGAAATGCACAATTTGTGCGCATTGGAAAACCTATATGGTGTTGGTATATGGTATTGCGGAATTTCACATATATATTGTTAAATGAGAAATTCAATCAATTCTATAAACACAGAAACATCCTAAGAAAGATATCCTTCACGTGCAGTAGAACTGAGAATAGGTTATGGCTTCTAACATTATCTTACCAGTGGCCAGTTTTGTTGAACACTGATATTATCGATGAACTAACGTGTTAAAAGAGGTCGTGACGAGGAAAAATATATATCTCTGTACGGTATGTGTATTTTGCTTTCTAGTTATTCCGTAAAACTTTTGAGTCTTTAAAAATTTAGATGCATACGACATCAGCATTTCTTGAAATGGCAGCACAATAATTCTCCCAAAAGTATTTAACTGCTTGCGGGCTCTTGTTAATAAAGTAAACATAAGTTTAGTTGTATAACTTCTGAAACCAGTTATAAATCTAGCTTTGCATGGTGGTTCATACATTTTGTGTGATAATACAATTTTGATATATCGGTATGAGTGGTACATGTACATGTAGGAAGGGAATACCTCTTCACTTGAAAAACTGCTTGCGTGTGTTGTTTGTGGGTATTTCTGTCGATGTGGCCGACACTATCAACATCCTTGCCTTTGCAAGATCCATCCAGTCAGCGAGTATTATAGGCTCTACTTTTTCTCGTTTCGACCACTCAACAACGTATTGTTCAAGTGCATAAGGATTATCTTTTGGTCAGTACATTAATATTATCGGTGTTCAAGAGAAATGATCGCCCATATATAATTGTCAGAAAACAAAAAAACATTATAACTCAACTACACACAGGGGATATTATTCACGGATTTTCTTTGTTTATAGATTTGCCTGAAATTTTTATTAATAATATCTGTATGAAGTTTGGCAACGCAATATACCAACAACGTAGCGGCATTCAAGTGAGTAGTATGTGTGCACCCCTTCTAGTTCTCTTATGAAGAGCGACAGAGCGACGTCAATAAGGAAACTATGCGCTGCTTAGTAATTTGGTTAAACATCTGTGAAACCCAGGGTCCTGGATATGTCCTTCCCATCGAAAAATGAACTTTAGGAGATTGCTGCGTGTATTATCCCTTTCTGCCATCATATGTCCATCTCTCCAAGAAGACAGCGAGAGCTAGCAAACACATAGGCCGAATTTTTATGAAGTATATTCATTCAGCAATTGTGCATGAACACATCTTGCATGAGCTTGCTACGAGATGCATAGGGCACGGGCTGACAAGGAGAACGGGATATTAACCAATAGTCCACAGATGGAACGATAGTGTCTAAAAACTAACCACGACCGCCGATAGGCTATATCCTAGATAAGAAGCCAGATTCGGCTGTAGTTATCTATCCACATTAACCTCTATAATATCTGAAATACAATACTGAAATTAAACGCAACATTAAAAAAGGCCGTGGAAAACGATGATGGCGTACAGAAGAAGTCATATATCCACACAGAAAATATACTGACTGCACATTTATAAAACATCACCAGAACCAAAAGTGATCGTTGTGATGATTTGTATCCCAGCCACGCTTTCATTGTAGTTTTCATGTGGACACATTGGATTGGCATGACCACACAGTCCCTACACGCTTAAAACTAAGTGTTGAAACTTACTCGTAAAGTGTTGAAATAGCCCTTTAAGTGTCTCCACAGGAACAACACTTAAAGAGCAGTCCATGTGGACACACTTAGAGGGTTATTTCAACACTTCACGAGTAATTTTAACACTTTAGTTTTAAGCGTGTAGCATCGGCTTGAGCGGTATTAGATACAAATATTTCAGAGTCCTGATGTGATAGCTCTATATATCAAGAAAATGTTGAACGATGTGACCGCCAGATAGTTAAAAACGGTCCAACGAGGGAGTATTTAAGAACTGTGATACTGGGAATGTTTTAAATAGAATGCAATACGTCTGAATATCGATATGTGGGATCGTGCCACTTCATGGTAGGTACACCGGCATATTCCCCACCCCCTTGAAATGATATCTCCTAACTGTTGCATATGACGAAAAGCTGCTATCAGTCCTTGGCTCCGAGGTTCATTCCAAGTACACGATCATTTTTACCTATATTTTAACAAGGTGTCGACGTCGAGGTGGAATAAGAATCTGCACTCTGTGCCCCTTCACCTCATTTTACTATAGACCGTTTCTTACATCTGACGATCGCACAAATCATTAATTTTCGATCAGATATGAATTCACAGAGCTACTACCTTATCGATATTCGTATCTGATTCCGCTTAAACCAGTACTGGAACCTTCCGGGAAAGGTATCAACATGAATAGATACAATAAAAGCGTGGCTGAGATAGAGAGCATCACATCAACCACAATTTAACCTTTTGATGGCATTAGGTAGAATGCAGTCAAACTATAAACATGTTGGAGCGGTACGGCGGATATTTGATCCCTTAACTGGACCCAACCCGTGTGGTTTCATGATGTGAAAAGGAATAGGAACCACACTTCGTGATATTACTGAAATAGTGTTTGAAAGCGACGTTAAATCATATTCACTCACTCTCTTATCTGTATATGGTCCTATTATGCTGGTGTCCCTTGTACCAGAGGCCGCTCAGCCCCTATAACAAACATCTTTTTGGCTCATAGTGGCCCCCAGAGTTTCGTCGCAATGACCCCAGTCTAATTTTTTCATTGTAGGTTAGACCGTCCATGTTCTGCTATATCATAATTCTTCTTGCCTTCTTAATAGGATATAGGCCTATCTATAACACCCTCCTAGTCATCGTTGCAAAGTAGCCTATGCCGATGGATGGCTGCGTTCGTCTACACAGTGATCGGGGTCATGGAGTAATTTTTTTTCTTGTCTCAGTTACGCCTCTTGGCTGTGCCTAAACGTCACGACTCATTTACGGAGAGAAAATCTGACAAAAATCGGGTAGGTTGAACCCACTCTTTTCGCTTTTTCAAGTTGGTACCGGACCACGAAACACGGGAAAGAAATTTAATTGAAAATCGCTCGATGGGCAATGTGTTAACAGCGATACATGTTTCACTTCTTCTCAGGTGTACCCATACCCCATAGCTCGATGGGCAATGTGTTAACAGCGATACATGTTTTCACTTCTTCTCAAAATTGTACCCCCCCCCCCCCCATGTCATGCAATCTCCTAATTGCAGTGAGATGGTGAACATCTGCTAAGGGCCCTTGGCAGCGAGGTTCACTCCCTGTATAAAGCTATTTTGAACTATATGTCAACTCTGTTGGAGATAAACGCTTGAACGCTCCTGAACGAATACTTGGGTTACGCCCAAACCGTCCATCTGAGGGCCTTCTGGCGTATTTGTTATTGCTGCCGACCATGCCGGCTAACGGCTAAATCGCATCTTTCTTCGTGCCATCAGTGGGTTGGGCATCTTGAAGTAGTGGTACTTGGGAGATAATTCCTGGAGAAATGGCAAGCTCGCCAAATGTGAGCGTGGTCATAGCTGATGGAATTGGGTTTATATTTGTTGTCGACATTAAATTGTGCTTCGTACATTCAACAAAAGCAATATGAGACAAATATATTCGAATGATTTTTACTGTCTGCACTGATTTTTCCACTGGGGCAATGATAATGTCTATTGTGGCACAATAGCCGCTATACTCCATTGATAGCGATTGGTTGTAACCGAACCGATTTAATTAGATACAGATGTAATTCAAGGCAACGTATACAGATGTCATTCCCCGCTGTTCCCTCTTATAAGGTACAAAATTAGCGTTGAAGTTAATGGATCCTTGATTAGATTTGCGTTTCTAATAATGATTTTAGTTTGATTCTAGCGTATGATATTGTCAATAGCATACGTACCTTTAGTGTTATCAGCTAATTCCCATCCTGTCCCGTATACACTCTGATACTATCTTTCTCTCAGTTAAACAATCTCTGGATGACTGATGGGTCGCGCATGCCAGACCGGTATTCCACAATCGGTCAACTCCAAATCAACAGTAAAACCCCACAAAAATTACGCCACTCGGTATTTCAAGCTTATTTCAAGTCCTCTTTCTACAGTTTTCGCTATTTCTGCAACTTGATAATTCTTGCTGGTCCCCGCTGTAGAAATGAGCATGGCTATCAGTCTAAGTTCTGATTGCTCGTTTCGGTTCAACTATTCGCATATTACTGCCAAGCTGCGTATGATTGAACAGCTAAGGCCCAGGAGCAATAAACAATCAGTCCGGCTTACGTGTGCGTAAGATTCGAGCATGGAGTGGTTAAGGATGGCATGCCTGCTCTGAATTGCAAAGGACCTTGTACTTTTGATGGGTAAATGATCCCAGGTCGGGTGAAATGCAGGAATAAAATGCTTCCACTACCAGAAATTGTTCAATTGGCATGAAGTACAACATTATATTGTATACTTAGAAAAAAATCGAGGCACTGAGTCTCATCTTTCTCGAGTATCAGGGCCGTAAAGTAGTACATTTGTGCAGGATAGTTTATTCTGAGGTGAAAACAATTCCTATTCAATACGACAACGTATTGATACAACGAGTATGCTGTATCAAGCTGGTTCTGGCTATCGTTTATCTTCATATGTTTATAGAAAGAAATATGAGGTGTTTTCGCCTCAAAATTGGCGATTTTGCACGAATGGACTAATTCACGGCCCTTTTTTCGGGAATGATGAGAGTCCGTACCTTGAAACCTATCTGAGTATGCAATATATTATTGTACTTTATGCTAATGAACAATTTCTTGTATATGTAATATTTTATTTTTAGCAGTTCTACCGCACCTGTTCTGGGGTCATTCACTGATCTAAATATACGCGGTCCTTTCAACGATAATGTGTAATGAAATATTGCTCGATGCCACCTCCTCGCCAGTGTAGGAAAATTTGTCTCCGGATGGATTTATCGAGTTTGATGGTTGATCAGTTTGAAAATTGTTTCAATACAGGTGACATTCTGTGACCAGCCGTCTTTCATGACCAATGCAAATTCGTCGGGTGCTCGCTCGTCTATATTTGACTTATGCTGAATTTACATGTTTTTCCTGCCTGACAAGCAGTCGTCGTCCATTAAAGAATTTCCGCGTCCATTATCCAAAGACACAACTCATATAATTGCATTAGCACCGAATCTAAAGAATAAATCATAGTATAGAATGCGACTTAATGAAGTCGCATTAACGCCAGCGCCACCCACAACAAGCAATGGCCCACACACAAGTGTATAAAATGAGAAAATAGATCTGAATTTAGACATCCAAATAGCCCGTGTTACACAACTTATTCTTATCTCCGGTATTATAGTGTCGAAGCAAATGCCTTCACAGCTTTTAGAATACTATCGATGATATGGCCCGCTACTCGGGCATTTAAATCACAATGTAATTCATATTCAGGTATGAATTTCAGCGATTTAATATTTCACAATTCTGATACTGTTTAATATGCTTTAGGTTTACGAGTGGAAATGCATTCACAGTTCTTTAATGGATTCCAGAGCCGTGTCCAGCACACAAAATAACTTCATTGTACTCCCATTTGAGAGAGTTATCCGATGAGATATGTATCGTGAGTGCACGACCAGTTGTTCCTGAGGTAGGAACGGGTGATGGGTATATGAGAGTTCGGGTTGAAATCTTTTGTCTTCTCGGTTGGAATAAATCATTGTTTCAAGACCGGGGTCATGCGATGATACTATTGTTATGTAAAAACACACAGTATGGAGTATGTCAAAGAAAGATGGATGTACATTGTAGATACACTGGGCAATAATTTGGTAGTTTAAGTACCACAGTCTACAAACTCACCCCAATCTACTATTGTACAGTAATCCACACTTTGGTCAGACAGCATTGATATATATGACTCATTCGGCAATGATTTGGAAGGTTTATATAAACGTCCAAATCGTGCGTGTCGATATTATTATCTCCATACAGTACTCTTTTACCTACAACAAACGAACGATACATTCGTACAAATATTAGTTCCTTAGTAGCATAGCTAGCTTTTATATAGTTTACGGTAATTCAATTCAAGGCAACCACGTAGCGGAAAAGTTCAGTCACCCAGTTCATTGGTATAAAATTTCAAATACTTTATATGTATTTTTGAATACTTATAGGTGAAGTAATTTCAAAATTATCCATGCATGGCACTTATGAATTCCATTCCATTCAATATACAATTACAGAGCCTGTCATAATTTGTTCAGTCCTCAGGCAAACACATCAGATGCATACTACAAA